>JAZAYU010000034.1:1084477-1345485 GCA_038501625.1 Corbicula japonica | reverse complement strand
GTAGCACCTCAGGGATTCACTAAGTTTATACAGAAATGGGAACTTCACAATATTTATTTAATACTAGTATCTCTTAAATGCATTTCAGGTAAATTTTGCATCCCGGAAGAAAGAATGAAGTATTTATTAATTGATTTAATTATTCATAAACAGGTTTAGATGATTTTTGGTTCTGGTCAGACATGTATCAACCATTTGAACCATTTGAAGCGGTATAGAACTGTTTGACATCATGCAATGAAGTGGACAACAAAAGTGAAGGTAGAAAATAATGTTTGAGTTAAATCCAGAATGACTGTTTAGGAGATGTAATTATTTTAAACAGTATATTTTAGTTTCTTTGTAATGCTTGAGCTGTGATAACGCTGTCAACATTGCAACTGGTAAATTATTTTAACATGTTAATGGGTGGGGTACAAATCCGTTGCATTGGGAAAATGTAATATTTTTTCCTATCTGAATATTTTCTGATGGAAATTCAGGTTCCTGTAATTTGATAAATAACTCAAACTAGTTTCATAGTGTTAAATTAGGTCTTGTTAATAGTAGAATTGCCTAACAAAGTGACAATAAATTATGAAATGAAAACCAAAGATATACATTTTGTTCACTACAAACATGTGCCAAATTATAAAAATGAATATATTGTCTCCCTTTTGATGTTACACCAGTATTAAGTATTGAAGTGAACCTAGGTTTACACAGTGTTTCAGTTCAATAATTTTGATGTAACAAGTATTCATTTATTAGCCTTCCATTACAAATTGTTTTTAGGTAAAATAAACCAAAACTACTTAAGACATTAATTTTATGTCTATTTCATTCTATGATTTTTACCCAGACTTGAATTCTGATCAGCAATGAAAAATAAATTACCGGTAGTTATTTGAAAAGGAACCCACTTTGTGAATTTTAGTGATAACCCAATTTGACCAGTTTATAAGAGCAGTCAACACATTTTTGACTTTTTGCAGTCTGATACTTTCTGGTTAATTTTAAAGTGACATGCCTGGATCCATATTTTATTTTTTCAAAAGAAGGAAACACATAATAACTCTGGCAGTGATGAAACAATATGGATACTTAATTCAGTTAATCAACAGTTAATCAATATAACTTTATGAAATTTTCTTGAACGGCTGTTGGAACAGGCATTTTAACTACAAAACAAATGACAGCACTCTTTTTCACAGCAACTAAAGGAAAAACATTTTTCACATTCCAAAAGATTGTGGGTGACTTTTTGTAGATACACCTCACACCTCAGACTGAATGGATTTCAATGCAGAATAGAAACAATCTGAAGAAAGACCATTCTAGCAAAGTACAAAATGAGAGTAAACTAATTGTTATGATCACTCACTTAAAAAATAAAATATGTTATTATAAAGAATATTTGTAATTTGATCAAAGATCAAAATAATTGTTATTATTTCATGGGTGCGTTTGCCTGAAAATCAGGTTTTTGTGTGTCTAAAATGATTGATTTTCTTCATTTACCCTAAATAAATTTTCAGGATTTCAGGTTTTTTAGAAATCCTAACTTGCACCCTTGCAATTTTGTGTTTGTTAATTTCAGTGATAAAATCAAATGAAAGAAATGTGCCATCTCTGGTTCAAAAAGCATGAAATTGGAAAAGGAGTGGAAGAAGGATAATGGTATATTAAATTTTATTAATTGACTATTAATAGGGCTCTCACCAGACTTGCAAATCACGGAGAGTTTTGTCATAATTTACTGCATTATGGAGAAGTTTGCAGTCAACAGCTTTCTTTCCCTATATCGTAAATACAAAATGACTTCTAACAAAGCTCAACAAAGAGAGAAGTCTGGTCACTTTTGATGAGACTAATTCCTTCAAGTCTCTCTCTAGTGAGAGCCCTGTATTAATATACAGTAAAGGCATTGCATACTTTGCCCTTCTTTTACATGACTGCAGTGTGGCAAAATCTCGAGGCATGTCATCACCTGACTTGAACATGCCATTTTCCTGGCAGACACTACATGGTACACCACATCAATACTTAAGTATTTTATAATTGCCCAGCAATTCTCATATTGGTCCAGAACACCTGTATTGGCCCAGTTTAGTCTTCATATGAATTTGAACCTGTTATTGGGCCTCGGGCTGTCATATTTACCCTCGGCCTTCTGTCTCAGGCATATATCTACCTTTGACCCAATAACAAGGTCAACTTGAATTCACTTAATTATTAACATTATATATAACAATATTCATCTGTGGGCCACCTTGAACTAACATGATGGGTTGCTTATTTGTTTTTTAAGTTGGGTAATCTCATATAAATGTGTCTCAAAAATCCAATGCTGTTTCAACTTTCATGGTTAATAACTTGACCCTTTACTCCATTTACACGCCAATTGACCACATGGGTAATCAGTGTAAATCCACATTAGATAGAGATAGCACAAATGTAGCTCCAGACCAGCTTGCACATCAGACATTTTGAGGTCTCATCATTCTGTATCTACTCTGTTCATTAGATACATTTAAAGCTCTAATTAACAGGAAGGAGATGTGTCAGCACCTAGATTTACAATAGTTGCTCATGTGTTAAAAGGTGTATCCAACGAATAAAATGAAGTATCAAAATGCAGGTGTTTTTTTGTAGTAATTAACCCTTTACTATAATATTATACACATTTTCATGCCTTTTCATGATCTGATCTGGATCTGCACAGGTCACATTGTGGTGAGAAATAACCTATTGAAATTTGAATAAAAAAGCTAACGCCGTAACGGTTTAGATCCTAATCAGGCAGTATGGATGTGTCGGCTGATCTAGATCTACACTGATTTCCCATGCCATAAAGGCATATGGAGGTAAAGGTTAAATGGGATAAATTGTGTATGAGCCTATAGGAACTGAAGATGGCTTGAAGCTTACACCAGAAATACCTCTTTTTTGTGATATTTATAAAAATAGATGAATTATGACAACATTGTAATCTGTTAACTAACCTGCAACATCAAATTATGTACAACTTCATAAGCAAAAAAAAGTACAGTGAAATTGGTTTTGGTTATTTGTTATGATTAAAATACAACATTTATTTTCAGCCATGTGTATCATCAGTCTTGTGAAAGCTGTGGACTTGAAATGTCTGCAGAATTGGTAGAACATAAGGGAGCAGAATATGAATGTTACTGTAGAAAATGAAGACAAGGTTTGCATTTTTTATTTTCATTTATTAAAGCTGCATGAATGTATGATTGAGACACACTAAATCTATCTGTATATGTTGGTATTTGTATTTTTGTATCTTGTAACAAGAAAACATAAAATTGTGTTTATATGTATGTGTTGACTTGTGAGACCTCAGTTCACAAGAAAATTAATCATCCTACTGTATATAAAAATTACTGTGTTGTTTTTGCCCCTTTCTTCCATGAATACATGACATGAGTGACCAGTGTATATCCAGATCAGCAGGCATATCTGTGCAGTCTTAACAGGATCTACACGGTTCATAATAAGATTCATGAGGCTATTTTTTACAAATATGCAAACAGTGTAGATTCCAATCAGATCCAGATCAGACATCAAAGTTGTTCTTGCTGATACATGTGCTGATGTATTGTTTTCCAGGTGTCCACTAGCTGCTTAATCTAAAGGGTCATTTTTTTGTGTCGCCCTTTCAAAGAAAAGGCAATACATAGGGATCGCTTTGTCTGTCCGTCCATCTATCCCAAAAACTTAATGTTGGTTATAACTTTGCCATTTCTTAATATTTCTTCATGAAATTTTCAAATTATATTGTTACATGCTTGAGCTGATATTAATTTTCAGGTCAAGGTCACATTTGATGGAGTTAATCCTTTTTTTGTACTTTTTTTTAACAGAAAAACTTAATGTTGACTATAACTTTGCCTTTTCTTAATATTTCTACATCAAACTTTCAAATTATATTGCTCATGACAACACACTCATCATGACTCCAAGTTCTTTATGTCAAGATGGGGTTATTCCCTTTTTTGTTCTTGCATTTTTAACTTGATCTAGTTCCCAGGGCGACACAAGTGAACACCCATCTAATGTAACTTTTTGGTGGATTCTGGCAATTAATAACCAAAATTACCCTTAATTTAAAGAAAACAAAGACACTTAAGCTAAAATCATTACAACTTCAATATAAATAGGTTATTTGTTGAAATTAATATTTCAGGATAATGCATGGAATGCTGTGAGGAGACCAGTTTGACAATTCTGTCTATGACTGTCTGAGGGAGCATACAGCCTTTAGATTGCCACTAATTCCTGCAATGGAGCATGCTGCTTTTGTAATGGACAAGAATAAAAAAATCACAAATGTCGATACAAATAGTGGATGTGAAATGGAGACAAGTTATATAAAATATAACCAAAACGTTTTAATGTGCACCTCATTGAAAAAACATCAGTTGACAAAAAAGCATCAGTGTAATTGTGTGTTTGAACATTATTTGCTGAATAATAGAACCATTGAAAAAAACCATAGTGTCACTTGTAGTATTATTTTAAATCATGTGACCCAATTCTGTTTGTCGATTTCAAGTTTGAATATTCAAAGATTATGACTAGCTTAGCTACTTTTTTCTGTCATTGGTGTCACCGTATCTCAACTCAGAATTTTAGGTGCTGTCTAATGATACTGCGCTTGCAAACAACTGCTCACAGGATTCTTCCACACTTACAAAAGTATTCACGCCATTAAGGTAATATTCCATTCGTCATTGCACTCTCATTGATAAAATGAAAAATTAAAAAGTCTCTCTGAATGCAAAATGCAAGGACGACAGGAGTAATACCTTTAAATAAAGTGTTGTGTTTGAGAACTGACCAGCGTTGTTTCACTGTTGACCATATGACCTATGAAGTATGATATCCTTCACTTAATTGTGATTGGTCAATTTCATTTTATTGTCTACAAGTCCAATCATATTCAAATTATGCCTTTAGACATATTGTCCTACCACCAGGTTCGCTTTCCATGTCACCACGTCTGCAAACTTGATAACAGTATTTGTCTTGACTTGTTAATTGGACATTAATTGTTTTTGGGGTCGAAGATCTATGTCTCGGAGGACATAAAGTAAATTGTTCCCCGTTCTTGAGGTGAAAGTTTATTTCTGGTCCAACTTAATCAAACCCAAAAATCCATTGCTTTTCAATTGTGTTTTGATGGCCGACTCATCAGTACCTCCAGTCCTTTGATTTCAATTTATTCCGGAAACTTTCTATCATATTCTTTGATACATCTGTATAACAGTCAATTTATTGATACATGCATTAAGAGATGTTCACAGAAATGCCACCACAGTATACATGTACATTTATAAAGTATCATCTGCAACTCTACTGCATGATAACTGATAAACCTTGTTGATTAAACAGTCGTTTGGAACTACTGCAATTAGAGAAGTTTAAAAGGGTCATGTGGTCAAATTAAGGGCGTTTCAGGACAGCTGTGTAGAAACTGAAAGGTTGAAGTTTGCTGTGGGGATTTCTTGGCATGTTAAAATAAATTATTTAACGACATAAGTAGTAATAGACCAATGAAACAATTACAACAGTGTGTTTCCAGTCTAGATTCAGTAACTCTATTAAAAATCAATATCAAGGTCACTCCAAAATTTCGCTGCAAAAATTCATCTCCTAGGTCAAACTCCAGACTCCACTCCAAGACTCCACTCTATACTTTATACTATGCCGAATAATAATGGGATGATGATAGCTTATCCAAGTTTTAGCTTTCCAAAAAGCTAGTCGGTCATTAGCAAATAAATTAAAAGAATAATTATGTATTCGTGCTTGCATTTACTTTTTGCACCAATGGAAGTCAAGGATGTGGCCAGTTTTCTGTCGATCAATGTCACACAGATTGTATCTGACAAACAATTTGTGAATTTAGTTGATGTTTCATGTTTCAAGTTTATTTCCATTTACAATTCTCTGTATGTACAAAACATAAACAAGAGAACATATTATATACATTGTACAATGCTGTTACTATTAAGCATGCAAACAATGTTGAACGGCTGATGTTTGATTTATTGAAACATGAAGAAGATGTAAACCGGCAAAAGGCATTAATATAAATAATCATGTCTCTTGTAGATGAATTTTTTTTTATTCAGGACGGACGTGTAGAAATAATGACGTTGTTTAAGCACCAGCGAATTGGATGAATATGTTACATTAACGCGAATGCTCAAAGAGGTATCATAGAACTTTCCTCAGTCGATGCTTATTTGTAAAGTGAGCAGAAAGGCAATGCTTAAAATATTCAGTATCCATTACCAACATTTTAAAGTGTAGTTTTAGTTGGGTCAGCAGATCTCGTCAAACTTGAAGTTGACGAGCGTTAGAAGACAGTAAACAATAAATTAGGATGCTGATGCCTTTATTATTTTCACTTGTGGTTTATGCTGCTCATATCTTTAGTTTTTGTTTGAACGATTTTCTCTGAAACTATTACAGAAACTAAAGAAGCACTATTTGTATTTAAATTAATCATCAAAGGCATTGGGGTCAGGGGGATCCCGGGAAATCTTTTACAAGTTAAACTCAATTTGTATTGCAACTGCGACGAGTCCAATCATTCACAATTGATCCCAAGAAGAGAACACATGTGTATTTGGTTAAAAGTTTATGCTAATGACAGACTAGCTTTTTGTAAACATTTGTTTACAGACAGCCTTTCCCGCAAAAGTCGGATAGTCATTAGTCTCTAAGAAAAACATACAAGATGTCTTGCTTTTGACCAACAAAATCAATATAATGGATCGAATCTAATTCATATATAGGATCATCCTGAACAGTTGTTCCATTCAAAAAAAGTATCAGTTCAACTTATAAGCAAATAACATTTTGCTATGAAGGTTTGCATCAGGTGACTTTCTAAAAAAGACGCATAACATTATTTCTATACCCTGTAGAAAATAAAACACACGTATATTTATATAATTTAACATGTCCTTATAGATCAGCTCAATTTCTAATAAGATGTTACTACAACGTCCAAATATTGTTTCATCAACATTTAGAAGACTTTTCTTGCAAATAGGGGGAACAGAATAGCATTCTCAAGCTTTAGACGGGCGGCTTTGTCTAAAGTGACCACTTCCGGTGCCGCTGTTAACCTGTGTTAAGGCCCGGTCACACAGAACTCCGCGTCTAAATCACGTACAAAAAGTCATAAAAATGTAGTGGACGTGGTCGTAAGTGGTAATTTTTGGTCAATTTTGGCTTGGCCGTGCTTTGAACGTGGTCTGGCTGTCAGCGGCTGTTCCACTGCTGAAACACTGCCTAAGCACGGCTTACCACTTCCAGCCACGTGTAAAGCCCCAGCTGAGGTCTCCTCGCAATCCAGTCACGCACCCAGATGTTCCGTACCACCCTCCTCCTCCTCCTCCTTCTTCTTCTTCTCTCAGCAAGGATATGTTGGGCCTGTATCAGTTGGTTTTGTTGGTGCTGAAGCATAAAGATGAGGGCATCACGACGTTGAGGGTTCATTTTCACCCCTTGACATCTAGACTGCAAGTGCTGAGGTCTCAGAAAATTGCGGTATTTATATGCCGCAAATCAGAAGTGATACAGAAGTGATTAGGCAGTGAACAATTGTATTTAGCACTTGTTCCAGACGTCGTTTAAACGGGCTTAGGTAGTGCTATGTACGCTGAAAAATCCACTTGTCAGTGATAAGCCGCAAAACACACGCTATTTCCCATGATACCAACGCGTAACACCCGTCCGATGACCGTGCTCTGCCAGTGACAGACCGCTAAACTTTCGCGTCTCACTGCGTCTCCCCAAGTTTTAATCACTGCCGGAACACGGATTATCACGTGTGTTTCATGTGTGTTGCACGTCTTTACCACGTGTGTCGCCCGTGGTTGTCCGCGGGCTAAAATTTTGAGCAGTTCAAAACTTTTTGCCGCGTCCGACGCTGTTTCGAATTCTCCCCGCGTCCTGCCACGTCCATAAATCGACTTTAGCTCGTCTTAAACTCGACACCAAGGCGAACAACATTGTCTGCTTCACGGGAGACCACTTTTTGATAGTTTTTTGCCGTGATTAAGCCGTAAATCGCTGTGTGACCGGGCCTTTACCCTTCAAAGTTCAAGTTTGGTCCATTATAATATCAGCTAACATTCTGATTAGCTGTAACTACAATGTCAAAACATCAGTCTCTCAGTCTCTACAGTGTTTTTTTTTGTTCCAGTTTGGTCCATTACAAGCAATCAAACATCAGCCTCTACAGTATGTTTTTGCATGCGTCTTAGAAACCGGCGCCATAGTCTTAATTCCGTTCCATCGGGACCATTATATCAGTGTTAACGGTGTTCTGGCTAAAGATCTCACGTTTGGTCGATTATTGTCGGTCATCAGGATGACCAACAATCAAACCTTGTGTGGCATTTCATTCATCCAAAATTTGGCTGATAATTTGGAGGGAAATTTGATTATAAAATAGGCATGGATATTAAAATAATATATTGTTCAAATGACTGCTAAAAGCAGTAAGAAATTAACATGATAAAATAAAAACCATCATATAAAATATATGACAGAAGCATATCAAATAACTTTAACATGCAACCTCCTCAAAAAACCTTAACCCTTTCCTGTTTAGATACACCTTTATTGCTAGGGCGAACAGTTTAGATCCAGATCACCCGGGGTGGGGGAGGGTGGGGTTGTATGGGGGGCGATAGGACCTTGGTTTTGCGCTCGTAATGTCGTATAAGATTATTATGCTAAAAGCGAGATAACTGCAGTTCAATTTTATGAAGTATCCGTTTTTGTTACTTCCCATACAAGTCCGTTCTTACTCGTCTATTTTCGTGCGCTCTTTGATTGGCTTACGATCTTCAACATGCAAACTCATCTGCGGAAATTGTAAGTTAAAATTTGATTGGATCAAAAATGTTCAAGAGCCAATGAAATCGCATTTTAAATAAGCGAACTACGTAATTTGTCAGGACGAATTTTATTCGATTCCAATACATGGAAGAGCCAATGAAAATCGTCCATACGCGATCTGATTAGGCTGAATCTTCAAAATGACTGCGCCCTTTGGAAAAAGTTCATTTGTGATTTAACTGACCAAAATGAAGTTTCTGCCTCCTGGATATAACACGAAAGAACTAGAAAAAGGTGTCAAAAACAAATAGTTGGGAATGGCTAGGAGAAGTAGATGCTAGTGGCGAAAAATGGTCAAAATGGCTGAAAAAACCTGACAAAGTGGGGATCGCATTTTGTGAAGTTTGTGCAAAATCGATTAAATTATAAATCGAATTGTGAATTGAAGTCTCAGTTATAATTAGTCATGGACACTGGAACATTGTTTGTTGTGTTAAACCTAATTTGTTGCAATATATGTATTTTCAAATTTTGAAATGAGCTTAATAAATGTTCATAGAGCATCAGCGGTCAAATTTAAGTCTAACATTCATTGTCCTCAAAAGGTATTTTGAATGCAAGGAAAACAGATTTAGTCAATCTTAATCAACTAAAATGCAGAAGCTTCCTGGCCCCCAGCTTTTTTGGTAGTTTCAGTATTTTCAAAATTTCTTACTTTTACCCCTGTATATGTGTTTTTACGCAAGTGTGACTATTACAGATCCAGATCAGCCAGCATATACATGCAGTATGATCTGGATCTGCACTGGTCCTATCATGGTCGGAAATAACCTAATCAATCTAAAAGCTAACAGTTTAGAACTTGATCAGATGGCATTAATATGCTGGCTGATCTGGATGTAACTGTTTGCCCATGCAATAAAGTTGTGTCTATGGAGTAAAGGATTATGTATTGATTTAACTGACAACTCATTAAGTTAATAAAACTGAAAAGACAGGAGCAACTGCTGTGACTGTTCCACCAAAGAATTTTACTAACATTCCATACACACAGTAAACAACAATCATTTTGAAAGGTAGCTGAATTTCTCATCATAATACAATATTTACCACTGATAACATTACCAAAACATTAATTTTTTCTTACAACACAACGGGAGATCACTGCATTTGCATTTAAAAAATGCTCCAAATTACAAAGTACCCCCCAATATAGTCTACCTAGAAAATTATAAATTCTGTCGGAGTTTAAAGTGTCAATGCAGTGTCCATCACTTGGATATTGAATTCGACAGACAGTTACCTAACTGTCACAGAGCACCACATTGACAGAGTGGAATATGAAGTCTGACTAGGACTATGTCGGAATGGCACAGGAGAGAACATTGCAAGTTAACGGCAGGAGTGTGTTACCGAGTATTGCCTGTTCATGACAACACCCGCAATATGAAATGTGCTGGAAAATGTGAACAGTGGAATAACCTAGGGTGATTTGGCTACACTCTTCAGTTGCCCAAAAACAAACCCACCTTGGAGCTACCTATGATTGCTAAGTGAAGGAAACTTGTATGACACTTAAAGCACCCCACCACACTGACACTCGAAATGCAGAAACAGCACCAGATTCTTAACCCTTTCCTTGATATATACACATTTTTATGCATGTGCCACCAGTGTAGATCCAGATCAGCCGGCACATCCATGCCGTCTGATCAGGATCTGCACTGGTCGCATTTTGGTCAGAAATAACCTAATGAATCAAAAAGTGAACAGTTTAGATCCTGATCAGATGGCACAGATGTGCCGGCTGATCTGGATCTTAACTGTTAGCCCTAGCAATAAAGGTGTATCTATACAGGAAAGGGTTAAAGCTCTGTCACACATACTGATTCAGGATGAACCAAAATGCTGGATTTCCACAGAGCTTATGCTTGAGAGAATGAGGGAACAACATGTGGGCTGAAGGTTATAAAACTGAGCATGGAAACCAGTCTCAAATCTCAAGCATCTGATTGCCTGAAATGGCAACTGGTCGCCATTTCAGCCATTCAGATGCTTTATATTTGAGACTGGTTTCCATGCTCAGTTTTATAACCTTGGGCAGTGATCAAAGATATTATGTTGAACAAAAAGCTGACAGAGAAGTGAAACAATGTCGCACCTAAAAGATAATGAGTGGAACATTATTCATGTTTTCTCAATTGTTCTGAGCGTGCTTACGGATGTTACCATTTACGTGTGCATTATGCATTATCTTTCAATTGTTATGAGTGTGCTAATGGATGTTACTACTTCAAGTGCATTGAGAAGGACATATCTAGCTCAGATATTTATCCAATTGTATGTGGCCTCCTGTGCAAGTGCTTGAAAATTTGAAAATTAGTGAGAAAGAGAGCGGGATTAAAGTCTGTGTGAAGGAGTGCCGCCCAATTGAACAGACAATTTGCATTTGAAACAGCTCTGAACATGCGCTATAGTTGTTTTACCAAACTACTAAAAAATTATAAAATACTTATTTAAAAACTGAAATGCACTAACAAGTTCCAGTTGCTTATAGCAACCAACTGGGCAATGGACTAAATGTTTTATCTTAAAATATCAGTTATAGGAAACCACTTGAAAATGCAGTATAACAGTTTTAAAACAATTAATACTATAAAATGTCAAAGCTACTTTTAAAGAGTGCAACTTATTTTTTGTGAGCAATTTATTGTTAAAAAATGGCATATGAAAGAGGAGAAAGTATGGGAGGACATGAGGAAATATTTGATTTTTTGTGTTCAGTGTGCAACAGAAAGAACAAAATCACAGAGGCACACAAGTTCTGTATAGACTGTCAGGAGTATTTGTGTTCCACTTGTGTGAACTTACACAATGACTTTTTAATAAACCATGAGATTTTGGACAGAGCAAAGTTCCGTCCTGGATCAAGTGCATGGTTTCCCATGGTACCGACTGCTAGGTGTAAAGTACATGGACACAAGCCAGTGGACATGTACTGCAGGCAGCATGATGCGGTGGGCTGCACTACATGTATGGTACTGGAGCATAGGTATTGTTCATAATTATTTATTTATTTTATTAACCCTTTCCTCCACAGAAACAACTTTATTGCATGGGCAAACAGTGTAGATCAAGATCAGCCGGCACATTCCTGCAGTCTGATTAGGATTTGCACTGTTCGCTATTTAATAGCTTATTTCTGACCAAAATGCGACCAGTGCAGATCCTGATCAGACGGCACAGATGTGTTGGCTGATCTGGATCTACACTGGTAGCACATGTGTAAGAATGATTAGGTGATGCTTTTGTAGCTGCCGTTAATTATTTAATGAAGACAATCCTGGGCCGAATTTGCAGTCTGATATGGACAGCAAAAAAACTAGCTTGTGATTGGGCAGTTTGGAGACTCAGATCTAAATGTAAACCAATAAGCTGCTTTAGATTTAAGACTCATTGCTAGTTTTTACTTAATTATCTTTTGCCCATTTCATCGATTAGTAACTGATTTTTCAGGTTTCTAAAATTTTCCAGTATCTGAGAAGTTCTAAGAATTACTGAAGAGTTAGAAGTTAATTTATAAATTAATTTGAATTTCAAAAAAAGTACTGAAGCAATGTAAAACTCTCTCCAACTAACTATAAAAATTTATTTCAGTGCTTGCAAAGATAAAGTTTACGTCCCAGATTACATTAAGAACAACACAATTGAAAATTCAATAACTATTGCGAAACAGTTGAGGACAGTAGCCAGATCTCTGGATGAGCTTAAAAAGATGTTTCTCATAGATAAGATAAACATTAGAAGTAAAAAAGAAACATCAACGCAAGAGATCAGAAAGTTAAGACAAGAAATTAATCAAAGACTGGATGAATTAGAAAAGAACAGTGTCATGGAATTGGAGGGTGTATTCCAGTCCCTCAATGACTGGATTGATGCATCACTAGAGAAACTTCAAGCTGCTCTAACTCAAGTACAATCTGCACAAGAGAACATAAAATCTGCTGGCAAAAATGTATCACAGATGTTTGTTACCATGAAGATGGCCAATGCAATAGCATCTCAAGCTATTGAAAAAGTCACAGCAGCCAAATCCCAAGCACCTTCAATGGAAATTTCATTTGTTTCTTATCAGCAGTTCCAGTTGCTCTTCAGTGATATACAAGCCTTGGGATCAATCCAGCCTAGAGGTAATGGTCACTTTCCACCAGTAGCCAGAACCCAAACCAACCCTACATCACTTAAGAGTCTCTCTAACTCCTTAATGCAGATCAAAGGCAGCAAGAAATACAACGTGACTGAGAGATTCAACGAAGGAACAATTAATATCCTGAGTATGTGTGAACTTGATAATGGGTCTATTATCTTGGTTGAATGTAATAATAACCTTCTGAAATGCCTGAAACCTTTCTCCTACCAGGTCAGAGTCTCGTGTAATGTTACTGGGGCACGTCAAGTGTGTGCCATAAGTAACCGAGATGTTGCAGTAAGGTGTAGCAGTTCCCAAGTAATACAAATCGTTGCAGTAAGCTGTGGTAGTTTCCAACAAATACAAATCGTTTCTATTGGATACGCTATGCAGAAGATGAGGCAGATAAACACTGGTTTTGACTGTCATTGTTTAGCATATGCTGATGGGATGCTGTTTACTTCTGATGAAAAAACATCCATTTATGTTAACACCATGATGGGTGACAGACTGCAGCAGTTTAGTCTGCCTCATTCAAATGTTGGATTTCTCAGTTGCTTGTTTAATCATTTTGATCTCTGCAGTGTTGCTGTGAGTGACTCTAGAATATATGTTGCTCACAGGAGAAAGGGTCTGATTATTTTGGGAAGAAATGGTCAGCTTATTGGTGAGTTTACTGATCCTAAACTTAAAGGAGCGCATGGCGTATGTCTGTTAAAGAATAACGGTGTTCTAGTTTGTGGAGAGGATTCTAACAATGTTTTACAGTTCACACCTGATGGAAAACTGATTGGAGAAGTTTTGAAAAGAGACAAGAGTTGTAAAAGTTTATGCTATAGTAAGAAAACCTCAAAACTGATCGTAGGTGGCATTGGTGATGAAATTGAAGGATATGACATCAGTGAATGAACCTGATAAACCATCATTGTTGGTGGCATTAGTGAGAGCTTTTATCCCTTTCCTCCATATGTACACATTTTTACGCCGACACATCTGTGCGGTCTGATCTGGATCTGCACTGGTCGCATTTTGGTCAGAAATAACCTAATGAATCAAAATGCAAACAGTTTAGATCCTCATCAGACGGCACGGATGTTCGCCCTCGCAATAAAGGTGTATCAATGGAGGAAAGGTTTAAAGAGCAATTCTTATCCTATACTTAACTTCATACGATGGGTTTTATCGTGTGCAATGAAGTAGATCAAGATCAGCAATCACTTCTCTGCTGACTAATCAGGATCAACAATGGTCACTACTTGGTCAGAAATAAAACAATGATGTGCAGGCTGATCTGGATCTACACTGTTGGCCATGGAATAACAGCCGTATGGTATGAAGTAAAGGTTAACCTTTTCCTCCATATATTCTCATTTTTACACATGCGACCAGTGTAGATAGAGATCAGCCGGCACATCCCTGATGTCTGATCAGGATCTGCACTGGTCGCATTTTGGTTAGAAATAACCTAATGAATAAAAAAACGCAGTTTAGATCCAGATTAGATGGCACAGATGTGCCAGCTGATCTGGATCTTAACTGTTGGCCCTCGAAATAAAGGTGTTTCTATGGAGGAAAGGGTTAAATGAGAAAAAATCAAAGCTTTGCCAATTTCAGTTGTAAGATATTTGATATAGCCGGATAAAAAAAATTGTATATTGAAGATCTGGCAGTGAATGTGAGACTGGGCACCCTAGAAACTGTTTTAAACATATCGGCCACAAGCCAATCCAAGGTGGTAACCCACCAAGTTCTTTATTGTCTGTGGTGTATTAATTTTAAAATTGATTGTATAATAAACTTATATTATACTCTCTCTCTTTCTCTCTACTGTTTGGCATTGTGTTTTCTGCCAGAGGTTTTACTTGATATTTATATTTAATCCTTTACTCAATAAAGGTTTGAATGTGCAAACATTTAGATCCAGGCATCTGATCAAGATCTACACTGTTTGCTACTAGGGTTAAAAAATTGGACAAAAATCATAATCGATCATTGGAAATTATCGAACAACCCTTTTCGATCAATCATCGATTATATAATCGAAGCATTTGTTCTTGCAATGATACAGGACGAGAATACAACTAAATATTGCTCGAAAATCGAAAAAAGCTTCACCTCACATTAAATGATGCTCATTTCAGAGGCGGAATGATCGTCATAACTCAACCATGTTTGCGTATTTCGGTCTCATATTATACAAGCCTGCAGATAAATCCAATATGCATCGAATCACGTTCCCCGTTTTTCAAAGAATTGCTTAATATTTTGATAAAAACGAGTCAAAGCTGACCACCTACCTTTACGGGTCAAAATAAACATCTGCAGTACCGTCACTGGATGCTTGCAGAACAATTTTCTTGCTGTGGTGCTCTGTGACAGTTAGGTAACTGTCTGTCGAACACAATATCCAAGTGGTGGACACTGCAAGGCTCCGACAGAAGACATTCTTTATAATTTTCTAGGTAGACTATATTGGGGGGTACTTTGTAATTTGGAGCATTTTAAAATGCAAATGCAGTGATCTCCCATTGTGTTGTAAGAAAAAATAAATGTTTTGGCAATGTTATCAGTGGTAAATATTGTATTATGATGAGAAATTCAGATACATATCAAAATGATTGTTGTTTCTTGTGTGTATGGAATGTTAGTAAAATTCTTTGGTGGAACAGTCACTGCAGTTGCTCCTGTCTTTTCAGTTTTATTAACTTAAGGTATGACCATCCTAATGGGCACTATTAAGAATCCAACATCTGATTATTTTTTCATCAACTGCTTCATACCACTGACTTGTATGCAAAATTTTAATGATTTTCACCGTGTAGTTTTTGAGATTTTTAGGTTTTTTTATTTAAAAAAGTGAGAAAAAACGTGAAAGTATCCAAATTCTTTAATCAGTGACAAATTTTTTTGTTATTGATAAATTCAACCCTAATTTTTTACAGTTCATCCAAAGTATGTTATATTTTACTAAACCAATTTAAGATATAATATATAAATACAGAATTTATCTTAAAATGACATTTTTTGACCAAATAAATTTAAAAAATGCATTTTTTTATATTTCACGAGACTAAATTAATGAAAATTGTGCAAAATCCTGATTGGTGCAATATACCAAACTTTACTAATTTTTAACTATATACCTTAAACAAAATTTAAACAAAATTTCAGAGAAGTTTACCGTCCAGTTTTAGAAATTTTCAAATTGATGACTTGAATAAACACTATTCTGATAGCGAAAACCCCTTTAATCTTGATTATTTTGCTTATTTTAGTTTAAATCATGAGAATTTTATATTCAATGACAGAATTACACAGGAAAAAAAAGAAATATGCCAATTATTTAAGCTCTAGGCTTACAAAAAAAAAATAGCTTCCAGTGGGATTTGAACCCTGGTCCTCTTGCATGACAGAACTCTAAGCTAATTTACTACTATAGTTACCTCCCTTGGATACTCTTCTTGATATAGGTATTCATTAGGATGGTCATACCTTAATGAGTTGTCAGTTAAATCAATATAAAATCCTTTACTTCATAGACACAACTTTATTGCATGGACAAACAGTTACATCCAGATCAGTCAGCATATCCATGCCATCTGATCAGGATCTACACTGTTAGCTTTTAGATTCATTAGGTTATTTCTGACCATGATAGGACCAGTGCAGATCCAGATCATACTGCATGTATATGCTGGCTGATCTGGATCTGTAATAGTCACACTTGCCTAAAAACACATATATAATATTATGGATTGAAGGGATAAATATCTCATGTTCTCTTTCCTTCAACTAGTTTTCTGAATGTGGCTATTCCTGATATGCCTAATCCTTGTTCTAAGGTTGTGTAAGGAGGTTGCATGTGAATGTTATTTGATATGCTTCTCTCATATATTTTCAATACCATTTTGTGAACTAGCTGCTTTATAAGATAAATGTTCAGACTGATATAACTGTGTTTTTCTGCATGATATTGTATATGTACAAAGTTATGTGCCCAAGGTTATGAAACTGAGCATGGAAACCAGTCTCAAATCTTAAGCATCTGATTGGCTGAAATGGCGACCAGTCGCCATTTCAGCCAATCAGATGCTTGAGATTTGAGACTGGTTTCCATGCTCAGCTTTATAACCTCCAGTCCTAAATGGCTCTTAGCATCAAGAGCTAAACTTGTTATCTCTTATTAGCAAAATTTGCGGAAAACTAAAGAGAGCTTTAATACTTAACCCTTTCCTCCATAGACACACCACTATTGCTTTGCTAACAGTTAAGATCCAGATAAGCCAGCAAAACCATGCCGTCTGATCAGGATCTTAACTGTTCGCTTTTTGATTTGTTAGTTGATTTCTGACCAAAATGCGTATTTATGGAGGAGAAAGGGTTAAAATAAAAAAAAGTGACATGCTTAAGAAGGCACTTGACCATTATTATTCTCCCAGTCATGGCCACACTTATATCTCAAGTTTAACCAATTATGAAGTTCCTGTTTTCCCATTAAGCTTTTTTTCCTTCACTCCATACACATTTTATTGCATGTGTAACCAGTGTAGATTGAGAGCAGCCGGCATATCCGTGACATCTGATCAGGATCTCTCCGGTCATTTTTTGTACACATTAAATTTCTTTAGATTGAACTTTATAAATTTCTTCAAGCCATTTTGGTTTGTATAGATGTTAGCCTACAGCTAGCCTGATAGATTAAAAACTAATCTTTTATTTTGAATTTTAATATTAGTATAATTACAAGAAAAGAGTGAAATTTAAATAGAGATTTTCTGAATTTGGTACCTCGTATACTAGTGCAGAAGTATAAGTGTTGTCACTGGTAACCATTCAAAACGGCTGCTTGTATGAATATAAAATCTGCAACTTCTGGCAGCTGTAGTTTAACTATTGATTGTGTTTCACTTTTTTAGAAAAATTCTCCAATCATATTTCAAAATGTCTGCAAACCCCCTGAATGACTGGTCTGGTCACATTCCAATAACTTTTGTACCTATTTTTTAGCCATCATTTACTGAATTTTTTTGTGAGGGAGTTATCTCACTTTGTCTCACTCTTACTGTATCTTGTTAGCTGTATCACCACCAATACAAGTCCTAAATGTTTTTTTTTGGAAATTTTGGGTCTAATAATACATTTGCCATAGGATGTTGCAGGAATTTGTTGACAAGATATTTAACCATAACAATAGATCTGACTGCATTTTAGTCTTGTTATGATGATGAATTACTGGTATTTAACCGGTAACTTCATGGCCTTTATTCCATGGAAGACCAGTGCCCAAGGTTAAAAAACTGAGCATGGAAACCAGTCTCAAATCTCGAGCATCTGATTGGCTGAAATGGTGACTGGTCGCCATTTCAGCCAGTCAGATGCTTGAGATTTGAGACTGGTTTCCCCAGTCGCCATTTCAGCCAATCAGATGCTTGAGATTTGAGACTGGTTTCCAATCTCAGCTTTATAACCTTCAGCCCAGTGTAGATATGCACATCTGTGCCATCTGAACAGGATCTACACTGTTAGCTTTTAGATTCTTTACATTATTTTTGGCCCAAAAAGGAAAGAGTAGTTCCAGATTAGAAGGCACATATGTGACAGCTGATCTGGATTAAAACTGGTCACTCATGTGATAAAAGGCATATCAAGTGAGTAAAGGATTGAGACATCTTTTGTTTCATACTTATGTTATTCTGAGTGTGTTGTGTAATATTTCAGGCTAAGGATTTGGCAATAGATGAGTCCAGTTTTACAGGGGAGACCAACCCCAGTAGCAAAGGGACATCAACTATACCGAAAGATACCGTAATGAACAACAGCATCACACAGAGGACAAACATTGCATTCATGGGGACATTGGTCAGATGTGGCCGTGGCCAGGTAAAATAGCACTGCTCATTGTCAATTTGCATTTTTGTTAAAAAATTGAATTTTAACTTACGCAAACTTGATATTTGTAAGAATTAAATTTTGTAGATTTTGCTAACATCATGTTTTTTGTTGGTTGTTACATTCACTATAGTTAAATACATTAAAGTATAATTCTGTATTTGTGTTGGTTTTATTTGTGGATATTTAAAAAAACAACTCATTAATATTCAAGAATTGTCTTCAATAATTACTGTGAAGTTCTAGCTTGTGTGCTCTGCATGGTTGTTGTTACAAATTAAATATTTAAACATTTCATGAAATTAATTGTAGCAGTGTTACAAACTGACCACTAGTAAAATACAGTTTTATTGTTAGTTATTGCGCTCAAAACAGCTAGTTTGTTTATGGAATTTTAATTTAAAAATTCATCAGATTTGTCTTGCTCATAATATATTAATAGCTTTGTGACTGAAAACTTAAAAAAAAATCACTGCCTAAACAATTGACTGGGTATTTCAGGGCATTGTGATTGGTACTGGTCATAATTCAGAATTTGGAGAAATCTTCAAAATGATGCAACATGAAGAGGTAAGAAGTGCAAAGTTAAAAATATTATGCCATATACAGTCCCCACTCGTTGTGTCAAACTCGCTTAAGTCGAAACATCGGTTATCTCGAATTAATTTCACGGTCCCGTCAAAATTTGTTCTTTTTACATATAATATTACGCCGTTTAAGTCGAATTCGACTTAAACAATGTTTTGATAAGTCGAACTAAATTTTAAACCCGCCGGCCCTATTATCCTATGTAAAGACATCGGATAAGTCGAAGTGTGAAAATCGACGCGGTCGAACAATGCGCGCGGTATCATCAAAGTGATAGCTTGTCAGCTGGGCAATCTGTCATGATTATTTAATAATCAATAATTATTGTGTGTTATGTAAAATGTTCACTCAATTAATACATTTAGATATTTTTAATGGCAATTAAAGACAAACAGCAATTAATTATTACGATAATGATGTGACCATCGTGCCCTTAAAATATGCGAGCATCCCTTTACGAAAACACATGCAAAAATGACTGATCAAAATGTAGTCAATACTCCTCAACAAAAAAGGGACAAAAAGAACGCTCAAAGAGAAAGATTATGTAACAAGGTATGCGGCAAGCATGGAGGTCAAGCGCGAGAACATTGATTATTTAACTTTATGATGACGATGATACTTAGCCTATGTACATGTACATGTAATAAATAAAATCAATTTCATAATTTGTTTTATTGTTTTGTTTTGATATATACAAACAGTGTTTGGTTTAAATATTATTAGAATAATGCATTGAGATGTTAATGTATTTAATATGGACATACACACGCATATTCATGATAGATAAGAAGCATATACGGTATACTATACGTTCATTGGCGTCAATTCGGATGTGTCGAACTTCGGATAACTCGAATTAAAATCGACGGTCCCGGCGAGTTCGACACAACGAGTGTGGACTGTATTTAATTCTTGATTCTTAACTATGTTTAAATGTTCATTGTGTTGGTGTATTTAATATAAATGCCCATGCTCCATATAACTGGATATATAGATACACCTTTATTGCTTTTAGATTCATTATGTAATTTCTGACCAATATGTGACCAGTGCAGATCCAGATCAGATGGCACAGATATGCCAGCTGATTTGGATCTACATTGGTAGTGCACACATTAAAACATGTTTATATAGAGTAAAGGGATATACAGGTTTTGTCATGTGCGCGACCAGTGTAGATCCAGATAACCTGGCTCATCCATGCTGTCTGATCAGGACCTACACTACATTAGGATATTTCTGACCAAGAAGCCAACATTGCAGCTACAGATCAGACAGCACATATGTGACAGCTGATCTTGATCTACAGTGTTCACACGCACACAATAAAACCCAAAGTTTAATTTTAAGCATATTTTATTGCTAAAAGTAACAGCAATTTGGTTTGAGCAACAAGTGCTTTGCACATTATATAATTGACCTTCACCATATACATTATGGTAGGTAAACTATGTGTTATTGTATCTGTATAATATATCAAAAATTTTCAGAGACTTGTTATCACTATGTTTATATTTTAGGCCCCGAAGACTCCCATGCAGAAGAGTATGGATAGTCTCGGCAAACAGCTGTCTTTCTACTCCTTCTGTATAATTGGTGGCATCATGTTCCTGGGCTGGTTCCAGGGACGTAATATCCTAGATATGTTCACTATTGGTGTCAGGTATGTGAACTGGTAACCAGTGCTCAAATACAAAGTTTATTGCAGTACAAATGTTTATAATGTAGAAGTATGGATATTGTTTAATTTCACAATGAGTAATTTTAGCACAAAAGTCAAAATGACAATTTTTTTAGACAATAAGTATGCAATTAAAATACTCATGAAAAGTAACATTTTGCAGATGATTGAACCAAGTGTGCTATTTGCCAACTTTAACTTTATTACATAGAACATACCTACCAACTAAATATTATACAATATTCTCAGAAAATGAAATGTTTGAAAGAAATGAACTTTTCTCTGTTTTTCAGTTTGGCAGTGGCAGCTATCCCAGAAGGTTTACCTATCGTTGTTACAGTGACCTTGGCCTTGGGGGTGATGAGAATGGCCAAAAGGAAGGCCATTGTCAAGAAACTTCCTATCGTTGAAACTCTTGGTAAAAATACATTGTTGGCAGTACATGTATTACTATAAAACCATGTTTTCATGGACATTTAATGAACTTAAGTCTGAAACAATAGTATTTTGTAGAGAGAGACATTAATGGTTTTTAATAAAGACATAAGCTAAAAGAGGGGGATAGGAAATTTCTTACTTAGCTGTCCTTTATTAGACATGCAGGAATGTGCAGGCTGAACTAGACTTTTTATCTGAAAGATTGCTATTAGTTAAAGAACACTGATCCATGGATTTTCTATTAAATGCAGTCACTGTGGTTGTTTGGTTTCAGAAAAAAACACAATTTTAACCATTTAATTGCAGTTCTCTGGTAATGTCTTTTTGGGAAAAAATGCTTACGCGTCAGCACAATTTGACCAATGTCTGCATGGTTAGCTCTTCACAAGTTCAGTCACATTTGGAACAGTGCTTATGACTTGGTTAAAAATGTTACCAATAAAGTCAAATAATTTTTAAAAAAAAATCGTTTGAACAATGAGTAGACTTAATTCTTTCCTCCTTAAATACGACTTTTATTGCATGGGGGATTCTTGTATTCTTGCCAGCTGATCAGGATCTGCACTGTTCACTATTTGATTCATTAGGTTATTTATGACCAAAAGCAATCAGCGTAGATCATGTTCTGAAGACATAAATGTGCCAGCTGAAAGGGGTCTATACTTTTTGCACATGTGATAAAATCTATACATTTGGAGTAAAGGGTTATAATGAACCTAATATGAGGCGAGTGCATTACAAATATAAATATCCCTTTCCTCCAGAGACACACCTTCATTGCATGCGCGAACAATAAGGATCCAGATCAGCCGGCACATCCATTCCTTCTGATCAGGATCTGCACTATTTGCTTTTTAATTTATTAGGTTATTTCTGACCAAAATGCAACCAGTGCAGATCCAGATCAGACAGCACTGATGTGCTGGCTGATCTGAATCTACACTGGTCACACATGCATAAAAATGTGTATATATGGAGGAAAGATTTAACAGGTTGAGTACAGGTTGTTGTATACAAGGTACAGGTTGTTGTATACAAGTTTCTGTAATGGTAACACTGTATTTTCAGGTTGTGCCAATGTGATATGTTCAGATAAGACAGGAACTCTGACAAAGAATGAGATGACGGTTACCCAGATTTATGCTGCTGACGGCTCTCATGCTGATGTGAGTATTTTATGTGTGACCAGTGTAGATCCAGATCAGCTGGCACATTCATGTACACTGGTTGCTTACTGGTCAGAAATAATCTAATGAATATAAAACAAAGTTTAGATCCTTTTCAGGTGGCACTGATATACTTTCTGGTCTGTATCTACACTGTTTGCCCATATACTGTTAACCTCATGGAGATGCTGAGGTCCCTTGCTGTTAATGAAAAACCTGCAAACATTTCTTTTCTTTTTCTGAAAATTTAAACCCAGCATGGTATCACAGTATTATATGTTTTTTATTACATTTACTTAGTGTAAAAACAAATGAAAGATGAAAAATTGTTAATGGGGAAAGTATTTGTTTGATATCCATTATATTCACAAGCACTCAGATGTCAAGGTTTTCAAGTTTATTAACTCAATCCACCATTGACATAACATGCGTAAGCGAACAGTGTAGATCCAGATCAGCCGGGCACATACGTGTCGTCTGATCAGGATCTGAACTGTTCGCTGTTTGATTCAAAGGTTATACATTATTAGTATATATATATGGAGGAAATACATTTCAGGTAACTGGAGTTGGCTACAATGGTATAGGTGATGTTCTGTGTGACGGACACACTGTTGATGGTCAGACACATCCCTCATTGTGTAAGGTTATAGAGGTGGGGTGCATCTGTAACGATGCGGAGATCTGTGACGATGGACTTCATGGTCAGCCAACTGAAGGGGCCCTGCTGGCATGTGCATTAAAGGTACCCTATTGACATATATTTTGAGGACAACTGAGCTGAAGGTTATCAAACTGAGATTGGAAACCAGTCTCAAATCTCAAGCATCTGATTGGCTGAAATGGCGACTGATTGGCATTTCAGTGAATCAGGTGCTTCAGATTTGAGACTGGTTTCCATGCTCAGTTTTATAACCTTGGGCACTGACATCTGCTGCACTTATACTGTCATCATTGTTGTCATTGTTAGCTATTGTTAGCTTACAAAGGCTCAAAGTGAGCTATTTTGATGGGCCAATGTTTTTTTGTTGTGCATTTAAATAAAAATAATACATAGGATCACTTTGTTAGTTTTTCCGTCACAAAACATAACTTTGGCTTCAACTTTTCCATTCCTAAATTTATATTTCTTTCAAATAATAACAATAAACCTTGTTAGGGGTCACATTGTCATTTGATTATCATTAAACTATCTAAGAATGTTTGTCTTATTATTATTACTAACCCCTTGAAATCAGAGAGCCCATCTATGTAAGCAGGATGTAGTGGAATGGGGGCATGGAAGTCCATGGATATGGCTTTTATTCCACATGTGACAAGTGTCAAATCAGATCAAAACAGTATCCATGCAGTCTGATATATATATATACAACTGTTTGCTTCTTGGTTAGAAATAACCTAATTATGCTAAGAGCACAGTATTAGATCCTGATCAAATGAGCAGGCTGATCTGGATCTACACTGGTTGCACACAGGATTAAAGCCATATCCATTGAGCGAAAGGTGAAACAGTATCATGGAACCCACAGAAGAGAGTTCAGTGAAATCAGGGATTAGTTTGTAGTTGTTAGAATAGGGAGAAGTTTTTCCAGTTTTAGGGAGAAGTCTGATAGGATTTTGACTGTCTTAGCAGGGAAGAAGTAATGGACATTTGGGAGACTATTTCTTCCAAGTCTTCCGCTGAGCCATTTCCTGTCTTCTGGTGCCTCAAGTGATCCCTGTATGAGTCATCATTTCATCATAACCCTTTAAGATATTTGATAATACCACAATTCATCAAATAATATCATTATTATCATGTTGATGTTTCAATAATAGTGGGTTTAATGAACATATTACTTTTGGTTGCCAAGTTTGCTTTTTTATTCTTAAACTGTTCTTCCAAAACATAGGGCATATGCTCAATGCTCTACAGTTGTGCTTTAGCCCTTTCCTCCATAGACACACCTATTTCTGACCAAAATGCCACTAGTGCAGATCCTGATCAGACGGATGTGCCTGCTGATCTGGATCTACACTGGTCGCACATGCCTTAGCCTAAAATTGTGTATATATGGAGGAAAGGGTTAATTACCTTTGAATATTGCAGATGAATTTGCACAATTTGCGATACCTGTATGTACGGACAGACGAGATGCCATTCAACTCTGAGCACAAGTATATGTATGTCCAGTGCACACCTCGATATGGACAGGTATTGAATAAATTTATCACTTTTTCATTTCAGTTTGCTTTGATATAGCATGTCTTGTTTTATTTCTAAATACATCATAAACAATTTGTAGTGTAGTATCATTTCATAATGGTAAAAATAAGTTTAAGTCTACAACCACAAGCCAGAAATCAAATTTGAATACTTGTCGCTAAATTTATGAGCTTACAAATTGATACATAGGTGGTTACGCGAACAACAGATAATTGTAAGTTTATTCATTTCATCTTTTGTGCGAGTAAAATTTTCTTTTACTTGGCTAAACGTACAAAAGAGAAAACAAAAGAGTAGCTACCAGTATATAAGAATCCATTCATTAGGACATCTTTATGTCACTGGATGTTGTTCAGGTTGGTAATCATTAAGATATGCATTTAAACTATGATTCCAGGACTGCTCAGTGATACATTAATGGTAGATATGTACTTGTCCCTAAAACTAACAAATTATTATGGAAGTATCTATAAAACAAGATACTTTGGTGTTTATTACTTGTTTTAAGTTTGGTTTTCCCACAGGTGAATGGAGATGTAAGATTTATCAGTTTCAAACTACAATCAGAAAATTTTACTTTAAGATGCCATAGTTAATGTATTTCCTGCATGTTTGATACACAGTGAAGAAAACACCATATATTTATCCTATGCCCAAGATTATAAAACTAAATCTTGAGAACGGTCTCAAAACTCAAGCATCTGATTGGCTGCTGAAATAGTGACTGGTCACCATTTCAGCCAATTAGATGCTTGTGATTTGAGACTGGTCTCCAATCTTAGTTTTATGATCTTGGGTGTTTGACAGCATCCACTGTCACTGTAGTCTGCACACATCACACATTATCATAATATTCACTCTTATTTAATGACACTGCAATTTAATCTACTAAGAAACATCCTGACTCAAGAAATTTTAGATAAATATCAGTACGTACTTGTTTAGCCTTGTGCTTTTCAGAAAAATAAACCTTTTCTCCATTTATATGGGGTTTGTGGCATATGTCAACAGTGTAGATCCAGATCAGCTGACACATCTTTGCCATCTTATCAGGTTCTACACTGTTTGCTTCTTGGTCAGAAATAACCTAAGGAATAAAAAAGTGAACAGTTTAGATCCTGATCAGATGGCACGTAAGTGTTGGCTGATCTGAATCTTCTTTGTTCACTAGGGTTTCATAATCAGACAAAAATCATAATCGATCATCGGAAATAATTGAACAACCCTTTTCGATCAATCATCGATTATATAATCGAAGCATTTACAATAACAGTGTACATGCTTTAATAAAGAAGAATTTATTGGTAGGAATTCTTAATTAATATTCTAGCAACAAAAATACTCATAATGTGTTATGATAATGACCTTTTTTTCTATTTTGCACTTTTTTTCTATTTTGCACACAAGCAAATTTCAAAATGATATTGTTAAGAATCTTCTGCTAGGCATGCAAAACACACAAGAAATTCTTTAGAGGGGAATTTGTTTTTAAAAAAAAAGGAAAAAAAAAAATTGGGGACAGGAATGGGGTCAAAATTCGGTCCCTACCTTGGTGAAATGAGGGCCCTGTATAGAACTACTGTATTATCACAAAAGGATATCAATGTATTTTCTTGTATGAATTAGCATTTATATGAACCACACTTTTAGCTCACAGGCAGCATGTACTGTAATTTGTAACCGTATTTGATATGAGCATAAGGTGTAGGCTGCTAGAACAGGAGTCTTTTTCTTAACATACTTAGTAGAACATATTCCAAAGCTTATTTAAAACCAAAATAACACTGATCTATGTCATATATCAAACACTGTTTTTGTTCTGATACAGTGATCTCTCTTGTGAGCTGCTTAAAGAACAGCTAACCGATGATCGATTATTAAACTTCATAATCAATTATTGAAGATCGATGCTAAAAATGATCGATTTTCGATTATAATCGATCATCGTTTAATCCCTATTGTTCACACATGGATAACAGCCATATCTCATACATAGAGTGCAGGGTTAAGCTAATATATGCTGTACTGGTACATATTTGCTATTTACAAGCTTAAGTACTGAGAAAATTTTGACCCAGAAATGTTAAACAAATTCAGCCGCGTATGAAACAACTTAACATTGATGCTTAGATTATATTACACATGATATGTTATTATCTGCAAACATTCACATTCATGTTTCTGCTTTGCAAATCAAATTTCTTCAATATATTGTATATTAAAGCTTTGCTTGAGTTTTATGTTGATAATTTGAAAATGGCCGCAGCTGGGAAGATTTAAAGGTTTTATCAATTAAGCCTTTACTTCATGGATACAGTTTAGATCCCAATAGGCCTTCACATCGTCTGTGCAGTCTAGTCTGATCATGGGATCTACACTGTCCACTTTCAGATTAATTTAATTCTGAAAAAGAAGCACAGTGCAGATCCTGATCAGACAGCATTTGGTGCATGCTGATCTTGATCTATAGTAGTCACACATGGGATATAAATCCTACCCATGGAGTAAAGAGTTTAGCCCTTTCCTCCATATATACACATTTTTACCCATGTGGGACCAGTGTAGATCCAGATCAGCTAGCACATCCATGCCGTCTGATCAGGATCTGTGCACTGGTCGCATTTTGGTCAGAAATAACCTAACAAATCAAAAAGCAAACAGTTTAGATCCTGATCAGACGGCATGGATGTGTTGGCTGATCTGAATCTAAACTGTTCGCCTATGCAATAAAGGTGTATCTATGGAGGAAAGGGTTAAGTTGTAGAAGTAGATAATGTTTCCATTTTCAAGAATAATGAAGTTGAAGAAAACAGTGTGATCAGATAATTGAATCCCTATTTTACAGAGTAAAGAGATGATATACTTCGTGAAAGGGGCGTTGGAGAGAGTGCTGGAGAGATGTTCACGGTTTTACAGTGACAGCAATGGTACACTGCCTCTTACAGACAAACAGAAGCAAATCTACATTAAAGAGGCTTATAGAATGGGTTGTAGTGGCCTGAGAGGTAGATCATAAAGTTATTACTCTAGACTCAGTTTAATGATCTTGGTCCCTGTTTTATATCATTAAGTGAATACAAAGTCTGATACTCTTGTGAGCGGCATTTAATTTTGCAACTAACAATAAATAGAGAGCCATGGATATGTTATTTATTATTAAAATTTCATTAATCAAGCCAATATGACTACCTAAAGCCCAAAAACAAGGCCAATATGTTAACACTTGATTGGTCACATTGTATAGGGAACACCATGGGAAAAGGTATCTTCGGTCGTGTTTTTTGCCATTTTTGTTGTAACTATATTTTGAAAGAACTTACAATTATCTATTATTTTCTCGGAATTAATTGGAGAGTTTGTTGCACATATTGTCAATATAATGTTAGTATTGTCGTCATCTTCAAGAGTTGACGTTTATTGTTCTAAGGTATCGATTCTTTTGCGATGTTCCCCATATTATATGTGGCTTGTTTTAATCATTACAGTATTGGCAATGGCGTATGGACCAACAATGAACAACTTGGTATTTGTGGGGATGACGGGTATTATTGACCCCCCACGGCCTGGTGTCCGGGAAGCCATTGAGATGTTGGTAAATGGTGGCGTGTCGGTAAAGATGCTCACTGGCGACTCAGAAGAGACGGCTAAAGCCATTGGTGAGTTATTAGTTTATTAACCATTTAAGCACTACTACAGCATTTGTCATGTTTGAAACAACAGAAGATCTAGATCAACCTCCACATTGGGGTCTTGTGATACATTGTTTGCTATTCAGTATTAAATTTAGAGAAATGTGTGTGTTAAACTGTGAGCCAAATTGTGATTAGCCTGCGGAAAGGTTTTGGTGCCAAAATGCAATTATGAGTTAGATTTTTAAAATTCCTTCAAGTAGGAGATTAATACTTTGTTAATCAGAATAATTGTAAGAGTACATTTGTTCTGCTGAGTTCCATACGCCAAGGAAATTATTGAAGGATAATGTACTGTTAAGCTAAATTTTACTTTATTTTTGTTATTTTTGCTTTCATGTTTTTACATTTTTACACGATATGTCATTCTTTGAAAATGATCTTTGCATTCTGTAAAGAGGCCATTATATTAACACATCCCTTTTGCGGTCTTTTAATACAAGTTTGACTGTATTTTCTTGCCAGAAAAGTGCATTCCAAACACATCTAAATGTTGAAATGTAACCTAGAACTTAATTTTTTTGTTTCAATATTGAATGAAATGTGTTTATGCAAATTTTTACGAAGTTGTAATTGAACAAAGAATATCAATTATCAGCAGTTGCATTCTGGAACAAGTTGTCACATTTATTTATAATTTAGGTGGCAGACTAGGCCTGATGTCAAATGGTGGGACAACTCTGTCAGGAGAAGAAATAGAGGCGCTAGATTTATCTTACTTGAAGAGTATTATCAACAATGTAACCATCTTCTACAGAGTCACTCCTAGAAACAAGGTCAAAATTGTTAAGGTATGTACACATTGTTTTATGATTATCCTTTTGTGGTCTCCTATTTTAAACTCTCAGCATTATAGAAAAAAAATTGAAATCTAACTTAGAACTTTAATTTTTATTTCAATATTGAACCAGGTGTGTCAATATATATTTGTTTTTTAAAGTTGTAATTAAACAAAGAATATCAAATTTTACTTTTGTATTGTATTAGGTGTATTACGGAAACGAAAATTCCATTAGCATTGACAGGTGATTAAATGATGGCTGAAAGCATAACAAAAGCTGTAACTCTTGTTAAAATGGAAACACTGACACTGAACACCCATCTTATAATCCTGTTATTTAAATTAATATTTGATGTTGAAAATCATTAATACCTGTTGGCATTATGGAAAGTCTGACGTTTAGAGTAATAGGGTAAGGCATATTTGATCCAAAAGTTATATAAACCACAGACAAATAGAAATGTGAATCCATTGCTTAAAAAGTGCTCCCAATGGCTTGTGTAAAATATAGCCTCTGACTACCAAGTCCAGCTCCTGGCCTGCACACGTGGCTTGTAAATAGCCCGGCGGACCTGCTACTACTAACAGGAGAAGGGGCGAAGGCGGACCTGTGGCGCCATAACCACAGCTTTGGGTAGATGGAGCTCGTTAGCCAGGGAAGGCAGTCTGTCTAGGAGGAGGAAAACTCTTATTCCAAACCAAGGGAGACAACCCTTCCAAAACACCCCTGCCTTGTGGTCAGTCGTTGGGTTGACAAAGGCTTTGGGAGAGGTAACCTAGAGAGTTAAAATCAGAGATGCTGGGCCATTGGCACTCTCTAACAAACCACGGCATCACGTAACTACGCTATGACTACACGATCATATGGTATTCATCGATGTGGTGCTGGATCTTTGGAATCCCTCCAGGGAGATACAGTGCCGGGCTCTGAGTCTCGACAGAGTCCACCCAAAGCTACTGGGGGTCACTCCTTCTATCATACCAAGAGGAGAACAAAGGGCTACAACAAGCCAAGGAGGAGGAAAGTCCAACAGCAACACTTCAAAGTGATGCATTGGCACGCAGATGGAGTCTTCAACAAAAAGACTGAACTACAGCACTTCCTTCATGAGAATGACATCATTGTCTGTTGCATTCAGGAAACACACCTGCAACCAGCGAAATCCTTTAAGGTCAGAGGATACCAGTGCTTCTGAAGCGACAGGGCTGGTAGAAAGAAAGGAGGCATCATGACATTAGTCAGGAACAACATCAATGCTATCCAGACTAAAACGCAATATGGATGACTCGGAATTCCAAGTACTGAGCCTCAGAAAGAATGACTTCGAACTGACTCTTGTGAACATGTACTCTCCAAACGACAAAGCTCTATCCTTAGACCATATTCCAACAGAGGCAACAAACTTCATGGTTGTTGGAGACTTCAATAGTCACTCACAAAGCTGGGGATATGACCACTTGGACAGCCGTGGAGAGGAAGTGGAGACCTGGCAGGATGACAACAGGCTGAACCTCATCAATCAGCCGGAGGATCCCCCAACTTTTTACTGCAGAAGATGGCACACAACATCAATGCCTGACCTTGCCTTCTGTACTGACGACATACATGGACATGTCCAGAGGGAAGTCTCTGAACAGCTCCGAGGCAGTGATCATCGCCCAGTCCACCTCATATTGGACCACACTGTACGTCATCTAGCCTACCCAGATGGAACTACAAGAAGGCCGATTGGTCCCTTTTTCCAGTCTGTGAGTGATGAACTCTGCAAAGACATCAGAGTTGAAGGCAGAGACATAAGCATCATAGTCAGAGACTTCAATCAATGTATCCTCAAGTCAGCACAACAGTCCATCCCTAGAGGTGAGAGGAAAAACTACAAGCCATACTGGAGTGAGCAGTTAGAGGAGCTGCAAACCAAGTTGTCAGAAGCCAGACTGGAAGCCGAAAACAATCCCTCACAGGAGGCAAACCTCAACCTACAGCATGCCAAGGCCAAATTCCTCAGGCATAAGCTAGAGGCCCATGGAAAGAGCTGGAGAAACAAGACAGCTTCACTTAACCTCGAGAGAGATGGTGGTAAGTTGTGGAGGTTAACAAAACAACTGAACGACGACCAAGACAAAGCGAGAGGCCCAGTCACCTTGGAATAGGAAGGAGAGCTGTTAATGGGCAAACAAGCGGCAAATGTCTTTGCCCAAAACTACAGAGATGTCAGTGACATCCCCATAAACAGAGAACGACAGAGAGAAGCCAGAAGAGAACAAAGGGACAGGAAAAAAGCTAAGGGTACATCAGAGTGTATGGACTCGGGCCTGACACTACACGAGCTACAGACAGCTCTCAGACAGCTGAAGACAAAAAAATCTCCAGGTCCAGACGGTATCACCAACGAGATGCTGTCACACTTGGGCAATACAGCAATGTGCAAACTCCTGGACATCTACAACTACAGCTGGAAACAAGGGCAGCTACCTCAGATCTGGAGAGAAGCAACAATGATCCCTATACTCAAGAAAGGGACGGACCCAAAGTAGGCAGCCAGCTACCGTCCGATCAGCCTCACCAGCTGTGTAGTAAAGACAATGGAGAGGATTGTGAATGCACGCCTGAAGTGGTACCTGGAGACCAACGACCTGCTGGCATCTGAACAGGCTGGTTTCCGACAATTTCGTTCCACAGAAGACCAGACTACATACCTAGCACAGGAAGTCGAAGATGCCTTTCAAGAAAACAAGGTGGTCCTTACAGCATGGATCGATCTACAGAGAGCATTCGACAAAGTCTGGACAGAAGGGCTACAAGTGAAGCTCATGAGGAATGGAGTTGGTGGGGCCATGCTGCAATGAGCCAGAGTCAGCCTGAGCCAAGCCAACAGTAGGAAGTTCCTGCTACGCCATGGTGGCCCACAGGGTGGAGTCCTGTCCCGACACTCTTCCTGGTCTTCATCAATGACCTGGTGTCTGAACTGCCAAAGGGAGTTTATGCTGCTCTCTATGCTGATGACCTGGTGCTATAGTGCAAAGAAGAACACGCCTCTACAGCCACATACAGAATGCAAGGAGCTATGGACACACTTGAAGCAGAAGAATGGGCTGAAGAATGGTGCGTTATGATCAACAAGGAGAAGTCGTCTACCACACTGTTCACCTTGTCAACAAAACAGAAAGCTGGGAAGGTTATACTTGCTAGAACACTACTGAAGGAGGAAGACAAAGCCACATACCTTGGGGTCACGTTTGACAAGCGGCAGACTTGGAAACCACACATCAACCGTGTAGAAGGGACGGCACGAAGAAAACTAGCCATGATGCGCAAACTTGCTGGAACAACCTGGGGTGCGAAATATTGAACACCATCTATCAGGGCACAGTACGACCTACAATGGAATATAGCTCAGACACATGGTCCACAACAGCCAAGACGAACCAGCAAGCCCTAGACAAAGTACAAAATCAGGCATTGCGCATTATCACAGGGGCCACCAAGTCTACACCAATTGCCTTCATGGAGAAACTGACTGGAATCCAACCACTTCATGAAAGAAGACAAACCAAAGTCCTTCTCCAGGCAAACAAATACAAGTCTCTCCCAGATGGCCCCATGAGGAACAGGATTGAGGGATTCACCAAGAAACGGCTTAAGCACTCCAGCTTTGTACATAAAGCAAAGAAGCTGAATAGAGAGTATGCCTCTGAACTAAACATACAAACAATTCCCTTGGGCCGAGCAGACATCACCAACCCTACAGCCAATGACCTGTCTGCAGTGAAAGTGGCACTTGCTATTCCTGGACTTGACATGGGCAAACAAGAAAATGAGACCATCCGTAGAAGTCTGACACTTGCGACTATCTACGCAGACTATCCTTTAGACACATGGACCCATGTTTATACAGATGGGTCAGCCACTAGAGCTATTAAGGATGGAGGCGCTGGTATTCATATAACATTCCCGTCAGGCCAGAAATGGGCCATTACATTGCCACTTGGAAGCACTGTAGCAACTACAAAGCAGAGACTGAAGCGCTCATGAAGGCAGTCTCTCTGATTGAAGACTCAGCAGAAGAAGTAACCTCTGTAGTCTTCCTCACAGACGCAAGATCAGTTCTTGAACTAGCACAACCCATGAACAAGCTTGGGTCTTCCCGCAATGTTGCCCTTCAGTGGATACCATCTCACTGTGGAGTGCCCGGAAATGAGGAGGCTGACAAGCTGGCTAGATTAGGAGCCCAGTTAGAGCAACCAGATAACCAGGTGACATATAAGGAGAAAGCCACCATCATTAAGGCTCTCACAAAGACCAGACAGGAAGCAGATGCCTACCACATGTTAAACTGACCAGAGCAGGTGGTGATGGTGAGGCTACGCTCAGGGCATAACAGACTGAATGCACACATGTGTAGGAAGTATAAATTAGTGCCATCCCCAATATGTCCCTGCGGAGAAGAGGACCAGACTGCAGAGCACATCCTCCAACGATGTAAACGATACGACCAGGAGCGAGAAGCAACTGTCCACAAGGTGCAACAATCCAGCAGAAACTGTATGGAGATGTTGACGACCTACGGAGGACTACAACTTTCATCGCGGATGCTGGAGTGGTCGTGTAGAGCGAACACCAAGAAGAAGAAGAAGAAATGTGAATGCTTGAAATCTAGAAATTTTAATGATTTTGTGACCATTATAAATGAATAAAGGAAGACAAACTTCAATCATTCACTAGCTAGGTTACTAGTAGCTTTAGGTGAATGATATTATATCAACATTTTTTATCAAACTATTGTGCCAAACCATTGTAATTATTTATTAATAACAGGCCTTGCAAGCCAACAACCAAGTGGTTGGTATGACAGGAGATGGTGTAAATGATGCAGTAGCCCTGAAGGCGGCAGACATAGGTATCTCCATGGGTAAATCTGGGACCGATGTCTCCAAGGAAGCTGCTGATATGATCCTCGTAGATGACGATTTCTCGGTTATTTTGTAAGTATTGTAGTTACACTTATTCTTGTGGTCATGAAATTTTGTGATTTTAGGTGAAAATGGTATTTTCAATGGTTCTTTAAATTCATAATTTTCTATTTTCTGACATGCATTTTAAGTTCAGTTCTATATTAAATAATACTGTAGAATCTCGAAAATAGGAGTATACGCTTATATTTGAATTTGTGACGCTTTTATGCGTTTATATTTCGATATGCGCTTATATTTAGGCCGCCGAATATGAGCTTATTTTTGATATGCGCTTATATTTAAGCCGCTGAATATGCGCTTATATTTGATATGCACTTATAGCTTAGATGGACTGAATATACGCTTATTTTTGAAACAAAATAACACTTAAAGACACACATGCATCAAACATTATTAAAGCACTTTTACCATCTTTGAAGAGGAAAGATGTGTTTGAAAATGCATTTACAAATTAACAGAAAACTTTAATACTTTATTTCATTGTATTTGAACAAGAGAATAAATGGTTCGCTTTAAAAATAGCAATGCCAGTTGTTCACACCTTTCTGGCTCATACTGTTTATTGATCATTGTAAACGATACAGATATACTGTAATTAACTTTAAATGAAAGGCCGATTAAGCTCCCAGCTTAATGAAACTTTAACCACTGAGCAAGTTAGGTATGCATATATGCGCTTATTTTTGGGATATATTTAAACTGTAAGGGACGGGTATGCGCTTATTTTGAGGATAGATTTTAACTTAAGGGACGGGTATGCGCTTATTTTTAGGTATTAGTTTTCTGTAAGAGACATGCGCTTATATTCAGTATGCGCTTACTTTCGATTATGCGCTTATTTTTGAGATTCTACAGTAGTTTTTAATTTGACAAAGAGCTTATGCTTAGCGTTGTATAATGCACTGCACAGTGTTGGCTGAAAAATGCCCTTTTTAAAACACATTTTTGCCCGCTGCTCTATTTTGCAGCACCCTGCCCCTTTTTACAGAGCCTTTATTGCAGATAAACATGTTATATATCTGTAACAGTGTTTTAAAACTGATTATTGTGTGATTACAGGAGTGCCATAGAAGAAGGGAAGGCCATATTTTACAACATTCGCAACTTTGTCAGATTTCAACTAAGCACGTAAGTTGGATTTTAAAGTACTATTTTAGTAAGAATTCTAATAGACAAGTGTTTTTTGCTGTGAAATAGAAATTTATCATTTACACCAACACTCATTTAAGCATCACTATTTGCATAAACCAAGACAAGCACCTGTCTTTCATTTAATGGAATTGATAGAAAGGTTGTGTTGCATTTTGTCGGTTTTTTAAAGGTAATGATCAATAGTTTTAACCGAGAAACCTGCATTGTGTAACAGAGTTGACTGCAAGAAAGGGAGTTTGTTTTTTATGTGATAATTTTCAACTTTCTGGCCAAAATCCCCCTGAAAATCAAATATTGCTGCCTGCCTTTTTTAAAAAAAAAAGATGTTCAAGCAGCTTACTTAACCCCCTCTGGATCCACCCCTTAGTGCATTTTATTTTATTCTCGAATACAGGTACTAGTAAAACCTCTGGTGCATAGTTATTGTTTGATATATTGCAGGAGTATAGCAGCCCTTTCTCTGATTACATTGTCTACACTATTCAAACTTCCTAATCCATTGAATGCCATGCAGATTCTGTGGATAAACATCATTATGGATGGCCCACCAGCACAAAGGTAACACCTTGTTAAGGTCTTCATTTTGTGTTAGGTAAATTTTAGCAACTTGCTATCATTATTATTCAGGATGGGTTAATTTTTGCATATTTCATGCTAGGGAAAGTGCACAAAATCAAACCCAAACCCTGGTGACATTAAACCATTGAATTTGTAATCTTATGAAAACTATACAACTGAATTTACACAGGCAAAAAAAAGTCATTTACAGATACATGCATAATTGTTTGATGCCTCACATTTTTCACAAGTTCATCTATGTAAAAGACCGAAGGGGTATGTAATGTAATGTCCGTATACAAGAGACTATGGGGAAACAAATGTTGCTACAAAATTATCTTTGCCTACACACTTTTCTGACCATTTAGAGCAAGAATGTCAAATATGAAAAAAATTTAGGTGTTTTATGTATAGAAAAAGACACTAGGACCTCATAGACTTGGATATTTTTTTAGTGCAAGTTATCAGATATTATTGATAGAAAATTGCTAAGGAATGAATTTTCCGGTAAAAATCTCAGAAAAGCGAAATTGCAATTTGATCTATTTTCAGATTATAACATGTATGTATAAATAATGGGGATTTTTACAAAAATATGACATACATGTAGTACTTTAGTTACAAACAGAAATAAATACATATTCATGTTTTGGTTGATTTACTGTTGCTATGTTTTCATTCCTAGTTTGGGTGTAGAACCTGTAGACCACGATGTTATACGACAGCCACCTCGACGGGTTAAAGACCCAATCATCACCAGATATTTTATGGTGAACATTCTAGTCTCCGCTGTAATTATTGTTATTGGTACACTTTGGGTGTTTTGGAGAGAGGTTAGTATTGTGACCCTGCAGGTTTTAGACCCCATTATCATTTGAGCAGTGTATAACCTAAGTATACCAGAACATCAATAAAGCTTAATTTTGATTAAGATGAACCATATTATAAGTACAGTACATTCCACTTAATTGAATAGTGGTTATTTGAATATTTCGCTTAATATAGTAGAATATTAAAACACAAAACCATTTCTATCTATTTCTATGATAAAATATCTCTTTATTTGAATAGGTCACTGCGTGCATTTCGTTTATTAAGATAGCACTTTCCCACCTTAAAATGCCTTACGACGCTAATCCTACATGAAATTCACACGTTTCTGCCCCAAGGCAATGTACATTATCGGTAAACTCGATAAATCTGTCATTGTTTATCACCTGTGTTACATAATGACTTCCGTTCACTGGCACTCATAAATGTGTTTACAGTATACATTTATAGCAATGATGTCACAACACGGGTTTCCCCGCATTGAGAATTTTCATTACGTTCATAACATGATCACGTGTTAAGGAAACCGGGAAATTCCCGAATAAAAATAGATTAATCTTAAAACGAAAGAAACAGAAAAATATCTGTTCTTTTTCGAGAAAATAACAAATAAACTTTACTATACTTGCTCGATAACTAGAACGTTAATTAGATCATGCAAACGAATCTTAATTTAGGATGGGTTTTATAATAACGTATACGCAACGTTTTGGCTCCCAAGGGAGTTAAAAACTCTTCACAAAGAAGAAGATAGTGGTATAGTAATTGGATAAACATCATGAATTTCGGATACGAAAGAAAAAAAAGAAAATGAGTCGGCTATGTCGGCAAAACAGAAATTTTTTAAACGGCGCAAAGTCGAAAGAATCAAACGTATAGACAGCCCATTGGTTATCTTCAAACCAGATTTTATTGAACATGATGATACAGATATATTTCTGAGCGCGTTACCCCACCCACCACTGAAGAAACTGAGAATTTGTAAGCTCCGTATATTATGATACTCCGGTTAATTGAAGCAAGGATCCTGACAAATAGACTATTCAAATAAGCGAATTCTACTGTATCTGTCACATTTGAGAGGTACAAGTTGGAAAATCGGCCAGGGGGCACTTTCTTTAGGCGATAATTCTGCATTTTTGGACTATTCATAATAGCATTAAGACAAAATGTTAGTGGAAGAATTTTTCCTTTCAAACTAAACATACATGATAGATACTTTTTCTTGCATACCATATAGCAATTTTACTATTGCAGGGGTTCCACTTGGCTCTGAAAGCCAAGGGTCAATGACCCTTGGGCCAAAAATTTCAAGGGTCATTTTCAAATTTTCAGGGGTCATCATCAAATTTTCAGGGGTCATGTTTGCGTTAAATTTACAATGCTGTGCGAAACCGACTGCTGCAAAGCTTTCCCTATTCATATGTGCTTAAATCTCATACTCAAAAACAATACTGTTAAAATCAATTTTACACAATCTTTATTCATAGAATGTTTACCAGCCTTCACATATATTGTTGAACAATATGACAAATAACAAAATGAACAATGGACAATAATAAATAACATCACACATTACTGACTGACAACTGACAAGAATCACATCACTCTGGTACAAGCAAAAAAAAAATTTCGGGGTATGCTTTAGCATGCCTATCAAGAGCACTGTGTTGAAAGTTTGTGTTGCCGCTAGTTTCAAACGCGTTTTTCTTTTCACCATTTCTACACAAAGTACAGAACATTGCTATGATTCCATCACTGTTTGGTTCATGCCCGAGCCAGTGAAATTATGTTAGCCAATTTGAGTTAAACTTTCTCACAACTTTTTTAGAAGCACTCGAGAAATTCAGTCGAATCATCCGTTTTTGTTTTTTTTTTACGGGAGTACCGGGCAAACTCTCGAAATCAAATTTTGCGTCAACATTCGAATCCTCAACGGGTCGCTTTCGACCGCCAGACATGAATTGAAATATGCAGGTCTGAACCTTTTTTCGCGATGCATTAATCGAGATTACCGAGGAATATTAAAATACTTCGAAATTCAGTTGCAACAAGACACAGCTTCTATAAATTTGTACAATTACTATCTCAAAGACAAAAAATCCATTAACCGTTCACGCCGTTATCTGAAAACGTTTGATGATTTAACTCGCCGATAGTCCTGTCATTGCTCACCAAATTTGATTAAACCAATTAACCTTTCATGTTTCTATAATTGTCCCATCATCAATGATCATAATATACAGGCGCGCGTGAATTATCGATAATTTGTTTACACATCAATTAACATTCTAACCACAGGTGTGTTGAAACGTTTCAGTAAGCGACACTGATTATTGGTAAATAGGCGTTTACGATTGGTCAGTTGTGATTGCGTTAGGCGGGATTTCGATGTTATTTTTGATTTGATTGACGCACAGGTCGAATTCGCCCCGGGTCATGATGACGCATGCTCCAGATTTACGACGAGTCAATTTGGTGTATTTTATAAATCTCCTGGGTCAAAACCCGAGCTTCCGGGTCAAATGGAACCTCTGCTATTGTACATGTATTTAGTTTTTATTTCCAAACTCAGCGTTTATTTATAGTCCCAGAAGAATTTTATTTTTAATTCATGATCATGCGAATACTTCACAGTGCATGACTTGTCTTGCATGACAATGTCAGAAGACTTTTTCTAGCCTGAAAACCAATCTAGTTTGCAAAACCGTATGTTTTATACAGTGTATTATAAATTTACAGACAGTTGTTTCATTCTTTGAAGGTAGTTAAGTATCTTACTTATTTATGTAAATTTTGAGTTGTGCTCAACTCGGGTTTAGGCAGTGTGAACAGTAATATTCGCTTCGATTACTGCTCATGAACAAGATCAATCAAAGTAAAGCCAGCAATATTTTGAGTTATGTTGTGTTCAGTGGCTTTAAAAGTTCATTTTTATCTACATGTATATAATATAATTTGCATTGCAAGAACATCCTTGAACTTTACTAAATGTAAATTTGTTATTGATTTAGATGAGTGACAACAAGATAACCCCTCGAGATACAACGATGACATTTACGTGCTTTGTTCTGTTTGACATGTTTAATGCACTCAGCTGTAGATCACAAGTAAGTTTGTCTCACATACTTCTGTGTAGACCACAAGTAGGTTTGTTCCATATTCTCTGCTGTATACCACAATAAAGTTTTTTCTGTATTCTCGGCTTAAGGCCACAGGTAAGTTTGTACAGCATACTTTCCTGTAGGCTACAAGTAAGTTTGTTCTGCATACTCGATGTAGGCCACAAGTTTAGTCCACATTCTCCACTTTAGACCACAATTAATGATTGTTTGGTTTCAAATGAGTTGGAAATGCATCAAAATAATAAGCCATATTTTCTATTAAATTCATTTTAAAATATATGTCACAGCTCTAGTGATATGTTGATTGTTTGTTGTTGTTGTTGTTGTTTTTGAAAATTAAGAAAAGAAGCGTAGACCATGAATAGTCAAGAGCCTTTCTACATTGTATTGTTCATGTATGTCATATTTTTATAGAAATTCTTTTTGCACATTTAAAATATGGTTGATATAAAGCTATTTTATTGTATCAAATAGTATATGTTGCACTATGGAAAATTACAACTTCCTTATTTCAGGATAAGTCTGTGTTCCAGTTTGGTTTATTCAGCAACCGAATGTTTATAGCCGCTGTTGGGGGTTCGTTGATAGGGCAGCTTCTTGTGATATATTTTCCTCCTCTACAGAGAGTATTCCAAACCGAGGCATTATTTTTTTCTGGTAAGATATACTCCTGCTGTTGATATTTTGTGTGATTCATTTGTCATATAGGTAAGATTAATAAGAATTGTTTGTTATCTAAACCATAGTTCACACTCTGAACATGAGATAAAGAACAACCAGCCCCATGGGCTTATAAGTCACTTTCAGTAAAATAACATGTATCAAGTCAAAATTGACATTGTCTTTTACAGTGAAACATATCATTTAAAATTTACTAAAAAGCCATTTCACCAACAGACACTGTAGGCAGTATAATTTATATATGAAATTGTGAAATTCCTTTTTAAACAATTTAAAAATGACGATGATTTCTTTATTTGAACAATTGAATGTCTAACTGTTTAAATTATTATATCTTGATATTGTTTATTTTCAGATTTCATATTTTTGATATGTCTCACATCATCCGTACTAATAGTATCTGAGATTAGGAAATTTATTCAACGGGTTCTTGATCGAAGACGGCAGCGGCAACGGGAAGAAGATTCCTACTTCTTTGTTTGATTGTGATACTCCCATTCCACTACCTACCCCTGTGAACATTTGTGTGTAAATAAAATTATTGTGGCCCATATGCTGGTAAAATTGTTTATGCTACTGATAGAGCACTTTTGGATTGACTGGACCAAGTTGCTTTTAGATTTATATGGTTACTTCTTGCCAAGAAGCCAACAGTCTAGATCCTGATCAGATTGCAAGGATGTGCAGGCTAATGCGGATCTACACTTTTACCACAAACAGTTTGTAGACACAGATCAGCTGGTGCATATATGCCATTTGATCTGGATCGAGATCTTTCACTTGTTAATCAGACACAACCTAATGAATCTAAAAGTGAACAATGTAGATCCTGATCGAACAGCATGGATGATTTGGATTTACATTGGTTGCTAATGTGATAAAAGGTTTATGTATATTACATTAAACTTACAAAGATCTATCAAAAAGCCATCATTTAAAAACTGATATTTATTTCATGTAGAAAATACTGAAATTTTAAGTTTAGAAATATTGAAGTTGTTGTCGGTGTTAGTGTAAACACTTTTATCAGCAGCATTGTTACAGTTGTTAAATATTTATTGATATGTAATAGTGATATAGAGACCAAAAATGATTGTTCTTGTGCTGAAACTGATCAATTTTATGTTTTATATGAATTTTTGCTTGTACTTTTTAGGCTTTTTATTACATTTATTCCTTTGGCTTTTTTATTTATGAAAGACATGACACTTTATACAAATTTATTTAGACTTCAACCATATTTAGACCTCAACTGTACAAGGGGTAAGCTACCATTGGGTTGCTGAGCATAATGATTACAGATATTGCATAACCAAATATAGGCAATCAAGTTTAGGGTTATTTCATACATATAAGGCACATTTAGATTTTCAGTATGATCAGTATCGTACTACTTGCAATAATAACTGCTTACATATATGTGTAAATAATTGCTTTGAAAAAATATGTTATTTGTTGTATAACTTGTAGGGCTGTGGTACATGTTGGTAAATGTTATTTATTGAAAACACAGTGTTCTTGAAAAGTGCTATTTTATTTAACCCTTTCCTCCATATATGCGCATGTTTACACATGTGACCATTGTAGATCCAGATCAGCCAGCACATCTATGCCTTCTGATCAGGATCTGAACTGGTCGCATTTTGGTCAGAAATGACCTAACAAATCATAAAGCGAACAGTTTAGATCTAAACTGTTTGCCCACGCAATAATGGTGTATCTATGGAGGAAAGGGTTAAAAGATCTATTAAATGCTCTTCAGATCTGAAAATCCAAAATCCATTACAACTTGGCGCAGAACTGACATTTAAATATTGATAATTGATTACTTTATGCATTTTTCATTAATTTATGCAAATAAGCTATCATTTTGTTTTCAAAATTTAAAATTTGGACCTGTATATTACTTGTTCACATGTTCTTAAGATAAACTAAATCATGCCAAAGTGTTTGTTTTATACAATGTATAAAATGCTGTAATTCCTGCACCGAATTAAAGAAATGGCTATTTGGATATAGAGGATACAACATGAGTGATCATTTTATACTGAAATTATTAAACGAGTCGTCTAAATCGATATAAAACGATGCTTTTGCCGAGTTTTATATCGATTTAGATGACGAGTTTAATAATTTCAGTATAAAATGATCACGAATGATGTATTCTATTTATCACATACCCTGAAAAACAAGCAAAATCCATGAATTGTCCCTTTCTATCGCCTAGTAGAGCGAAATTAAAACGTGTGTAATTTGGTCGTATCGGATGTTACATAAGCTAGTTCCCCAAGAATTTATCCTACCGTTTCCCCAATTAGCCAAAATAAGTAAAAATAAATAAATAATATTAACTGCGCTAGAGTCTAGATAAAAAAATCTACCAGTTATAGGCTTCTGAAGTTGTGTTTAATTAAATAAATCGATCTTCTGTATGACGTCATTTGTGTAAACTTTCATAGCGGCATGACAACATTGAAATTTGCTGAATATAAATTCATAATTTGGATTGAAAATGTGTTTCTCATGTTTTTTTTTTGTTTCGGGGATGTTGTAAGATCACACCGAGGATGTTCTGGAAACGATGTCAGCATCTGGGTCATTTTGTTTTCGATTTAAACGAAATGGAAATGGCTTTGTTGCTGTTGTTGAATTTCGCCATAGACTTTCGGCGTAATGCTATCTTACGGAGTAAACAAGATGTCAGAAAGTTATATTTTCCGTGGATATTATCAATATAAGGGATGCTTAAGTTCCTTATAGAAGTTGATTGCTTACCTGATGTGGTCAGATGGCAGAAGTAAATCATTTTCATAAATTTGTTTTGATCGCTGATAACGCGAATGAATAGTGATTCGGCTACGATATATAACTAGTTATATATCGAAAATATATAACGGTGTTATTACACTCCTACACCGGAAGGTATGTGATAAATAACTTTAAAAATGGTGTCTTCCATTTAGCCCTAATTGATATACTTCATGTGCTTACAGCTTTCTTAACCCTTTTCTCCATATAACACGTTTTTATGCATGTGCAACCAGTGTAGATCCAGATCAGCCGGCACATCTTTGCGGTCTTATCAGGACCTGCACTGGTCCCATTTTGCTAAAAAATAACCTAACAAATCAAAAAGGGAATAGTGCAGATCCTGATCAGATGGCACGGATGTGCCAGCTGATTTGGATCAACACTGTTCGCCCATACAATAAAGGTGTATCTATGGAGGAAAGGGTTAATAATTGTCCAATTTTAGAAATTCTTTCAATTTTTCTAATCTGTAAATGTCTTTAAAATAGAAATAATCGTTTCTAGTATGACTTGCTCTTGAAATCTAATAAACTCTTAACTCCAAAGATACAAATTTTATTGCAGAGGCCAATAGTGTAGATCTAGATCAGCCAGTGTATATATGCCATCTGATCTTGATCTACACTGTCAGCTTAAAGGTTCATTAGATTATTTCTAACCCAGCTGCAACCAGTGTAGAGCAAGATCAGATGTGCCAACTGATTTGGATCTACACTGGTCGCACATGCATTAAAAGGCGTATATACATGTATAGAGTAAAGGTGTTTTATTTATTGGTGACACAGTGCGGTGTTGGACTTCCTTTGACAATGTGATGAGCATTGTGCTAGTTCAGAGTGCTTATATTCTGAGATTATATTTTAATGCCCCACAAAGTGGGATGCATATAGAGATGCACTCGTTTGTCTGTACATACCCCCCAAATCTTGTGGCATCAACTTCTCATTAACTATCTGGCGTATTTCTTTCAAACTTGCAGATGATCAAGCAGGATCTGTAGATGATCATAAAGAACCATTTTTACCAGAGTTATGGCCCTTTGTTGTGAATGTTGTGGCAGTGGGGGCATCAGTGTCCAAGGACACAATCCAGTTTTAGAATTTAATGAGATTTGGACTTGCATGTTTTCCATGGATACTACCACATAAACACACAATAACCCTTCACTCCATATATACACCTTTATGGCATGGCTGAACAGTGTAGATCCAGATCAACTGGCACATCTATGCCATCTGATCAGGATCTTAACTGTTCCCTTTTTGATTTATTAGGTTATTTTTGCCCAAAATGTGAACAATGCAGATCCTGATCAGAAGGTATGGATGTGCCAGCTGATCTGGATCTACACTGGTCACGCATTTGATAGTATGTGTTTATATGGAGTTAAGGGTTAACATGCCATTCTTCATGCTTGTCTCCTCAAGATGAGTCAGTTCATCTTGGTGCTTGTTGTTATTTAGGCTGCAATGTACACTTTCTTTCTTTCTTTCTTTCTTTCTTTCTTTCTTTCTTTCTTTCTTTCTTTCTTTCTTTCTTAAGACTTCTTACATTTTGCAATGAAAAACATTTTCTATGGGATAACTGCAATAAAAGCTGCTTACAAACTTTAGGACTGTTACGGTGTTTGGACAGGTGACATCAGTAAGCATAACCCATAAAGTAAAGGTTGATATAAGGAATAACTCAAATTCTGATGTTCTTGCTGGTCAGTGCATTTTGTTTTTTTGGCGAAAATTAAGTGAAGAAAAAATACTTAAAAATTGTATCGGATGTATAACGCGCACCTACAATCTGCACGCATTTCAGGAGGTAAAAATGTGCACGTTATACATAGCGGAATACAGTAAAAAAAAAAAATTTAAATGTGAAAATTTGATGATATAACTTATTTATTCCAAACTCTCCTCATTAATGTCCAGCAATATATTTTATTTGAGAGATTACAATTATTAAAGTTGTACAATGATTAGTTTTGGTTTTATGCTAGGAATGAAAATAGCACCAGACATTTAGCCTGTAGATGTCAATATTACCTCGGTAGTTTAGGAGGCCAGCCAGACAAATATTTTCAATTGTTACTATTCACCTTTATCCACTATTGAACTTATCCTTTTTGGGAAAAAATAGAAGATATTTATCAGTGTAAGATAGAAATATATTTCACCTAATGAGCTCCAGAATTCGTATTATCATGAGTGGCGAAGCCAAGAGTGAAAGTACATAAGTCCGGAGTTCACGAGTGAAATATATTTCTATCTTTTTATTTTATGCTTTTAATGCAAAATTTATGTGAATTTGACAGAAAAATTTCATGATATGGTGCCAAAAATGTTTGTTTATGACGTCATATACAGGGTACCCAAACTTGAGCCCGGGAAAATTCTATCATTCACTGAAAAGCTTAAAATAAAACTCCATCTCAAACAAATCCTGACGAGGATTAAGGAGATAATAAATGTGTAATTGTTAATTGCAAATACTGTGAGGGCAAAATAAGGATAGGGTTCTGTGTAAGCAAGCACTGCAGTGTGTGGTTAAAATTAAGATAGGGTCCTCTTGGGGATAATTTGTAGTAGGTTCAGTTAAAATCGGTTGTGTAGGGCTAAATTGGAATAGGATACTCCTGAAGGGGAAAATATACATGAAGTTCAGTTCAAACCAATCCTGTGAGGGCAAAACTAGAATAGGGTCCTGTTAGGCATAATACAAAGTATATTGTAGTTCAATTTGATCGCTGGAATTGATGAATGATGGGATCATTATGTTTTATCAATGAAGTTAGTTGATTAGTAGCTTTAGAACTCTTTAACACTGACTCCATATATAGTTCAACCTGCCTTAGCATCTACCTGCAAATAGCAACCACCTGGCTTAAACAGCCAGTTTGAAAGTGTCCTAAACTGACATTTTGTTCTAATTTCTACCTGTCTTGGGCAGCCACTTTTTGTCACTCCCTTGAGTGGCTGTTAAAGACAGGTTTGACTGTATACTGGTTTTACTGCCTGTGCAACCAGTGTATCTGTATCAGCCGGCACATTCATGCCATCTGATCTGGAACTACACTCCTCACTTCTTGGTGAGAAACACTTAAATTTTATGTAAAATTGGAAATTGTTGAAATAATCACCAATATAACCATGTTTCAGTGCAATGTTCTGGGACTCCCAACATCTTACATTGTACATTTCTAGGTTTGCTTTTGATATTTGTTTTTGAAAGAAGGTTTATTTTAATTCAAATACAAAGCAATCAGGACTTAACATTGTTTTAGGAAAAACTTTAATGTTCCAGTTGTTAATTTTAATCACTTTACTGTTTGCCACAACTAATGTCTCATTTGTGGTCAGTGACGAACCAGATCAGCCTGGACATTTGCAGGGATCCAATGTTATAATTATTGTCAAGTACCAACAATATTTGTCAAGTACTAACAATTGTTGTCAAGTACCAACAATAGTTGTCAAGAACTAACAATTGTTGTCAAGTACCAACAATAGTTGTCAAGAACTAACAATTGTTGTCAAGTACACTGCAACTCCATTATATCGCGGACCTCGGGGTCCAAGGCCGCTAACCGGGATATAAACGGAGCGCGATATAAGTAAATAATCTCGCTAAAACAAGGAGAATTCATTTGTTTTGTTTTGCTGTCAGATGCATGTATATTGCAGTGTTGCGTAATTAACACGCCGTGAAATCTACGGGTACATCAGGGAGTACGTTCCGTGCTGGACAAATGTTTTAAAACAACTTTTTTATATAATTTATTAAGTTTTATTTTAATAAAAATAAATTAATTAATGTACAAAACAAAGATCGCCGTCATCAATTTCCAACGGTGGTATTATTGTTTTCGGTACTTTCAACTGATCGACGATCTGTTGGTCGGTCATGGTCGGCGATGTTAGTTTGTCGTCGTCCGTCGTTTACCAGCTTGATATGACGATGGGCAGGTACTGTCAAAACAACAAACTGTTTTGACGTTTCCTGCTCATGCCTATTATGGTTAGCAACTTGCATTTATTGTTGCTAATTTGCGGTTTGTATCGTGAACGAAATTCTGCCAGTACCGTATCAGCTTGGTGTTTTTCGCACCTATTGTTCGTCACAAAGGGCGTTTCATGACAAATCAGAATCAACAGAATGAAAAAAAAAACTTTCATCTATTTTCGTACGTTTGATGTTAAATTGTATCTGCTGGTGAACGTGTACATCGCCTCTTAAACCCCTGCATACAAAATGTAATAAACAACCTTTGCCGATAATGACGTAATACGACACGGAAAAAGCATGCGTTTCGTGAATTAGTCACCGACGTTGATTTAATCATTTGATCTTTTTTACCACCCACGAAGAATGAACAAACATAAACATTGTAAATGTACAAAAAATTGGGATCCACGGACCAAGCGCGATATATTGGATATCGCGATATAACGGATCGCGATATAACGGAGTTGCAGTGTAGTAACAATTGTTGTCAAGTACTAACAATTGTTGTCAAGTACTAACAATTTCTGTCAAGTACTAACTACCATTGTCAAGTACTAACAATGGTTATCAAGTACTGACAATGGTTTTCAAGTACTTACAATTGTTGTCAAGTACTAACAATTTTTGTCAAGTACTAACTATCGTTGTCAAGTATTAACAATGTTTATCAAGTACTAACAATGGTTTTCAAGTACTTACAACTGTTGTCAAGTACAAACAGTTGTTGTCAAATTCATGCAATTGTTGTCGACTACCTACAATTGTTGTATAAATGAATAAAGGAAGACAAAAGTATGTAAAATTGTTGTTTTTAAAATACTTAAATGGGTTGTCAAGTACTTACATGTGTATTTAAAAGTACTTAAATTTCAAGTGTTGTCAAATACATAAAAGTGTTGTTCAAAATTTGAATCATGCAGTGTTGTATCATAGATTATATGTTTCCGGTGTATTTCTCTAATTGCTGCCCATTTTATATTTGCCTAAGATCATAAAACTAAATCTAGAGACCAGTCTCAAATCTCAAGCATCTGACTAGCTGAAATGTTGACCAGTCGCCATTTCAGCCAATCAGATGCTTGAAATTTGAGACTGGTCTCCACTCGTAGTTTTATGTTCTTAGGCCATTGTTGATCCACCTGTGCTTGTATGTTGTCACTTGGCAGAGAGAAAACTGTTGATAATGTTCTGTTTTATATACTTGAAGGAGGAAGACTACATTCACTTTAATAATGATTTTGGATAAAATTATCATAGTTTGAAAAAATAAATTTTATAAACTAAATGATGTCTTTTGTGATTTTGTTTCATAGTCATGCCCTGCCCCCTTCCTACAAGTTGCATCTATGATTGTGAATTTTTTTTTAGAAACTGGGAATATGGGGTCTCTAAAAGGAGACTCCCTGGTTAATAGACATGCCCATTGTAGCACCAATACACACTCTTGATATTTTTTCTTTCTTTTGGCCAATTCTGTTAAGCATTCCATTAAGTCCCGGTTTGAGCCCTAATCCTTTTGTGTACCAGTTGGTGACCACTGTGCAACTGATCCATGGTATATAAGTGAATTGGTTAATTTTCTTAAGGTACTTATTTCATGGGCAGATCACTCCATGAACTTAAAGCCACCACAAGATGTAAAACATGTATAGATCTTTGAAAATCTCTTATTTACTAACCACTTGCCTAAAGCTGTGATAATTTATACCCAGGAATTCGAGTGCCATCTACAGTAAGCAGCCAGTTTTAACAGTGCAAGGTTGTAAAGTGACAATAATGTTAAGGCAAGGTTAAGGTAGTTGAAAACTATGGACAACCTTGTAAATTGAGAGAGGAGTGTTTCCGAGACATATACAGCCTTGAATTTCGTATATCCATGACACATGGTCAGCACCACTGCTTAATGTGTTAGACCTGATCAGAATACTCTCCAAGTTTAATTTTGTTGTATTGCTGTTCTGATATTAACAATTCCTGCATGTTGGCATGTAAGAAGTTGCATTAAATAACTCACCAATTAAGAACAAACTTTTATGATTTTTTTTAATTAATAAAACAATTCTAATTTAATATTCACTCCTTGTATCTCGGACAAATTTAAAACTGGTTTGTTGTGAACATAACTTGCAAAAAATAGATTTTGGTTTCAACAATAGCAATATAACTTTATCGTAAATTTATCATTAAGTAATGTTATTTTAAAGTTTGATGAAGAAATATCGCTCAATGGCAAAATTATTACAAATATATATAATATATATGTTTATATGAGAGATCGATGGACAACTTTGTGTTGCCTTTTTAAAAATTAAATGTTTTTTTGCCTGCTGGTCATAAATATAATTGAACAAAATACAAGAAGGTCAATTTTTCATATTATTTACTATAAAAAGAACACCTTCAGAAGTAGCATTATTTCAAAATCGTTGTTTTCAGTTTCAAATATATTTCCACGGCATCAAATATGGCTTGTAGTATGATGGAGTCATCTGATTAAGTTTATTGTTTTAATACTTTATGACCTTCTAATCACAATAAGGTTTCCTCAACTTTCCCCCTCCTCTGCAAACTTAATAGAACTTTCCGACATGGGAAACAAGTCCGGGTGGTAAATATCTTCCTGGACGGGTTCTTGAATATCCTCGGCATAGAATGTTGGCATGGATATTTCCCGTTTACTGTTGACATACTCCTGGCGACGGTTATAGTTAACGGTGTCATAAATACGAACATAGCAGTGGTTTGGTCCCGGTACACCTGTACTGGTGTATAGAACATTGTACTTGGTATTGATTCTCCATATCTAAAACAGATCAAAGATATTTTAAGTATTTTCAAAATGTTAGTTTTTAAGAGTAGCAGCAAGTAAATGCAAGCAATCTAGCAGAAGCAAGTGGTATGGAAGTTTAGTCATTAAACTCCTAAATGATGACAAAGTTTTTAGTCCCACAAGAGATGAGATTCAAGAAACCACATACGCAGTCGGAATACTGGATAGTAACCCAGGAAATGATCATTAACAGCTACTATAGGAACCTGCTGTAATACTCATAAGATTAAGTACCTGCTAATAATACATGTGATAGGATTTCAGCATTCCAGAGAAACAAAGATCAGGAAAAGTTCACTGAAATTAGCAACTGTAAATTTGAGTTTTTGCTTAAATTTGAACAAAATTATGTATTTAGGTATGTGAGTAAATAATACAGATTTTTTAACCAAAACTTAGTTCAACCACATGATGGAAAATTAATTCTTCATGAAATTTTGATTAAAGACAAACTGTCTAGCACACACTGCAGACTCCAAAACCTGCTCAGCACTGGTACATACCAAAAGAAAACTAAATATCTACAAAATCACATGCTGATTTTGTACTTAAAATCACAAGCTGATGTTGCACTTTAATAGGTAATTATGTCTTACTTTTAAACATTTGGTTATTCTCCAATCATCTCCCATGTGACCTGCCATTGCCCTTCCTTTGAAAAGCCCACGCTTTTTCTGTAAAAGTATAAGAGCATAAATTAAACTGCTATATATCATCAACACATGTATGCTTTTCTGTGAGTATAAATACTGCTGTTTAACAGTGTTTTAAAAATACACTCAGGATAATGAGCTATATTAGACATTGTGGGCAAACGTTCAAGAAACTGCTATACATGGAATCTCGTTTCCAAATCGACTAGCTGAAATAAACTATATTATTTTTCATCAGTGTTTACATGACACCAGTTACACAACAGAGCTTCAGATAATTTTATGGGTAAAGGGTATTTACCCCTTAATATTTTTTTCCAGAGTATTTAACCCCTTGACTTTTCCATAAAGGGGTATTGAAATTTTTGTTGAGGGTATTTTTATAAACTCCATATGCACTCAGATTGCATCTTTCGTTTCAACTATTGTAACATATTTTAAGATACTGTTGCCTATTGGAGGTTGTTTATTTGGAGTTTTAGAACCTACGATATGATAGGCCACCAAATTAGGGTTTGAATGGAGGTAAAATGGCTGCGCTTGATTAAGCTATTTAACTGAACATTATGCACATTGAATGAACAAAATTGTGTGTCCCATATTGTGAGTGGGTATCAAAACTCTCTGCCGTATTTTTCATTGCGTTTTCTTCAAATTTTTAAGTGTTTTTACAGAGAAACACATGTATCTGAAGCTCTTTAACAAGTTTATAAATCTAGATAGATTTAAAACTGACAAAACAATTTTGGTGTAAAGGGTTAAACAAACCAAAATACTGGTATTTACACCATAGTACCAGTCACAAACAACACCTTTTTGAGCTCATCCACCAACAGTTTTGTTTCAGTTTCACTCACACCTACTCTTTCCAAGAAAGCTGACAGAACAGTAGAATATAGTTTAATCCCAACTCCCAATTATTCAGCTATACATACCCCTGAGGCAATTGTTCCTGGCCTCCTATGGAACTTGGTGGCTCCGTGTGATGCAGGACCACCAGCAAAACCCCATCTCTTCACGACACCTTGGAAACCATGATCTATCCTGGGAGAAAAAAATTAACAAATAATTATGATTTGCTTTATACACCATGTTTCCATGGAACACATTAGCTTTGTTTCATCACAATTCAACTTTTTATACAATTATTCATGATAAAAATATAAAATAACAGCAGTTAAAACAGGCCAAAGCTGTCAATCCAGAAAACTAGCTTGGATAATATTTGTTTATAATACCAATTGAAACACTGCATACCCATCAATAAAAAAATCCAATTCTGGAAAGTCTAAAATCCAGAATCCTAGTTCAGTTCTGGATAAAATGATACTATGCTTTTTTGCTGACAAAACATTATTTTCTGCCTTATTCTGTATCTTGGTAGTAACTTGAAACTGGACTAATCACTGCTCTCAGTCATGAAATTCTGTATTCAAAGTTTTATGACAAGATATAAACTTACGTTTTACTGGATACATCAACATAATCCCCAACTTTGAAATGCATTGCATTCAGTGGTGTACCTTTGAAAATACAGAGAAACATATTTGTCATATTGTCATATATGTCAATTTATGATATAATGTATGTTACACAATTTTAAACTAGTATACCAGTACTAGCCAGTCTTGTACATTAAAGCTGCATTACTTCAATTTAACTGTTCTTGTATGAAATATTACATGTATTTGGAACTATAGGCAAAAATCTGCATCATTAGTACGGGCTAATAAAATTATAATTTACTAAAATAAATTTGGTCCTTGCGACTTAAAGCGAAAGAAGGATTTCTTAAATGTCACAGAAATCGAGATCGCGCATGAAGTGGTCTCTTCGTCGTTGCTAAATATAGCTCCATTATATTTAGCTTCTTAAAAGTTTGTTAACTATAATTAAACAATATCATTGAAAATCCCGTCTATAAGAAAGAATTCAATCGGACCCTTTGTGTTCTGTTAGAGAGTTTATATATTAGAGTCTTTATGGACAAATATGTTTTTTCAATAGTATATTCTTTCTTAAGTTTAGGGCTGGGCCTTTAATATTGGAGCTAACAAAAATTGCCAGAAAGTTTATCAGAGGGACAGCAGAAATATTTGAGCGCTTAGTATGTTTGAGAGAAAAGTTTGATAAACTTACCTAAGTTCAAATTGCAAGACACATAGTACACTACAATAACAACTAACCCTTTATTTAAGGAATGATTCTTATTTTGGTGCGGTTCATGCAGATTGGACGTGCACGCGAGAGCTGGCAAATCCATAAAGCGCGCTAGCGCTTTATGGTAAATTTGCCAGCTCTCGCGTGCACGTCCAATCTGCATGAACCGCACCAAATTAAGAATCATTACTTATATTTACATTTTATTCATTTTTTTCTTTAAATAAACTTAAGTCGAATGCTTTCAAAAATTAGTATTAAGTGAAAAGGGGGTGTAATACGTGGGAGTTTTCAATAGTAACAGCCATGACATTACTGACGTCATTACGGGTCATGCGGTTCATGCAAAATGAACCGAATTTTTTTAAACGAAGAAATCAATAGGAATGTTAATATTTATATATATATATTACTGCATGTGAAACCAGAGTAGATTCACATCAGTTGGCACATCTGTGCTGTGCTGGCACATCTGTGCTGTCTGATCTGGATCTACAATGTCTGCTTCTATGAAAATTTACCAAATACATGTAAATCTAAAAGATATTTTGATTAGACTGTATGGACGTGCCAGATGATCTGGATCAACACTGTTCACTCATGTGATAATAGATCCATGGAGTTAACACTTAATTCCTATATTTAATTCTTTAATAGTGGCAAAAGCAGAGAATATAAGTTGTACATTTTTTTAACAAGTTCTCTTTTAAAGGTTTTATTCATGGGTCCATGTTATCATACTGAAATCCTGCAAGCTAGTGTTGTGCTGATTAATCAAATACATGAGGATGTGTCATTAACATTTAACTGCAAGTGATTATTGAGCAATATTTCATTTGGTGACAAAATCTCAAACCAACTGGAATAAAATGCTGATTCTACACTACTGATTACTACACATCATACAAGTCATGATCCTCACATTTTGATGTGCAACAGGATATGTAGCAACATGATAAAATAATATGTAAAAATATCGAATCCCACTAGGGATGAGATTCTTCTCCAGTTTCCCAATCCACATTGGCATGAGTACTGGTTGGAAAACCAGGAAGGAGTCACCAAGCATGATTAATATAAGTCGGAATAACTTGTTTCACAATCGATGTAAAATAAATTAGTTTAAAAAAAATAAAAATATCTGCTTTCAAATTAATAATTTACTTGGAGTAGTGCATATACCTTATGAAATTAAAAGTGATTGAAAGTGTGAAAATCATTAATAAAGCTGGTTTATTCAGTGATTCTAAGCACAGATTCTCCAAACATCTACATGCATGTACCTGGCTGTATTGCTGCATCAGGTGTTACAAAGAATCTGGTCAATCTTCTCTTTGGAGGTACACCAGCTTCAACAAATAGGTTGTGATATGCCTTGGAATACTAAAAATGAGACAAAGGGCAATTTATGACTGATTCTATCAAATGTAAAGATACTCTAGTTTAAGTACAGTAAGAACAGGATTTCACACTAGTTTAAATGTGTGAATTTAAATCCCAGACAAACAACACCATGTAAAAATATGTCTTTATAGCAAAATACAACTGCATGAATTTATGTCCTCACAAATATGTTGTTTGTGACTTTAACGTGAAAATTGGTCCCCTTGAAATTAAATGAACAAATTTTGAAAAGACAGCACAGGCAGAGAAGGCTACTGAGATTATACAATGACAATAATTTTTCATGCGAATTTATTATAATATTATATCAAAAGGTGAAATGCAAGATTTCCAGAAAAGGGTGTTTGTTCTTGGACACTCTTAGGGTGGTTACATGGTAATTTCTAACTTTCTTGCCAAAATCACCATGAAAATTAAATATTGCTGCTCAAAAAGGTGATTCTTATAATCCCAATTAACATCCTATGGATCCCCTCTGTCACTCAAGATATATAGGGTTATACTTATACATGTAATGTTGGTAAACTAAGTTAAAAAGTGTGGGAAATATGTACTCACATTCCATGGATTACAGCTCATTGCTCCTACAACCACTGAGCCAATATTCTTCCTGTAACCTGGATGAAATCCTGAAGATTTCTGGAACTCTTCTGGAGGGGTGTATCTTATTACATGATTATCTACTATCTGTAAATAACAAGAATATGACACACATTTTTAAAATGTTATTGTTACCAGATTGTCGTCCCTGTGTCAGTGTGCAAACCATGATTTAGATATATGCTTTCATGTTTCATGCACATGCATTTTTACAGAGATCTATGCTTAATTTTAAAATAAGACAGTCTTCAACAAATTCAACTTAATATTGATCAAGATAAATGATCATATTTGGCAAGAAGAAAAGTATGTAAATGAAAGTAAAGTTATTTCTGAAAACTTAAACAGAAAAATCTTGACCTCTCAAAATATAGATCTTAAATTGTCAACATAAAGCCAAAGCAACGTTTCAAAATGTTTAATAATTATTTATTTCTAAGTTCTCATAAAATCACAGACTTACTTGTATAAGCTGACACAAGATTTTTGTTCCATCCCTCTTCCACTGTGGTACAACACCAATCTTCACACCAAGAAGCCCTGTTCTTCTTGTACTGCAAAGTACAAATACATATTATATGTCACAGTACCTATGTGCCACTTTTCAATGGCAATTACCCTTACAAATACTAAACCCTTTACTCCATATAGGTTTTGTGGTATGTCCAAACAGTGTAGATCCAGATCACCTGACACAACTGTGTCATCTGATCAGGATCTACACCATTCACTTCTTGGTCAGAAAAAGCCTAATGAATCGAAAAGTGCCAATAGCAGATCCTGACCAGATGGCACAGAAGGCACGCCGATCTGGATCTAAACTTTCTTTCCATGGTTAACAGTGACATCCCATGAGGTAAAGGGTTAATATTGAATATGTCACTTAGAAAAAGGAAAGAGTCTACAGTGATTTTTATAACAGAAAAATCTTAGTTGAAAACATAACATAGATATTTTGTTCTGTTATTAAAAAGAATATGTTGAAGTAAAACATCCTTACTCAATGTTCCATTTATTTCTAGCCCATGGTCCATCTCGAAGAGGGCTAGGCTGTATATTGTTATAGTGATGTAAGACTGCCTCACTGAGAAATTCTCTGTTTTCCTCTGTAACATTCTGCATGTGAGGTGTTGCCTTTTTTAGCACCAGCCAGGGGCAAGGTGTGTTTTTTGCACGGGGCTGTAATCTACCCCATCTCACCTGCTGATAACACAACAATGGTCTGAAAACAAAGTTACATTTCATAATTAAGATTTTAAAATATGTACAACTTGATATTTTTACATTACATTTCTTTCAATTATACAGTTGTTATCACTGATAAAGTCATTGATGTAAAGTATAACATATTGAAACCTATCTTACTTGACAACTCATTTAAGTGATGACACTGAGTTATTTTTGTAATTTTATGTAACAGAACTTAATGGAAAAATACATTGATTGGTTCTTGATATTCAATAAAGCCAATTATATTCTAATGCTATATATAGTGATAGCAAGTTAAGAATATGATGTGGGAGACATTGTCAAATCCTCAGAAAGATCCAATAAAGTGTGATCTTGGCTCGATTATGCCAAAGGGTGAGAAAACCTGTCTTGGCAAAGACATTTCAACCCCTAAGACATTTCAACTCCAAAACAATTGAACCCCCAAGACATTTAGACCCCTGAATATTTCAACACTGTTTTATTACTTTGTTTTGTATTTTACTAAAACAGGCGAGCAAGTTCAACATCATTAGCAAAAAGTATTCAACGTATATGTTTTCAGGGGGTCCAACGTATTTGGTTTTTTCGGAATTGTAAGTGAGCGACATGTTCTCTGCGGAACAAAATGGCGGAAAATTGTGTGATTTGGTGCATTTCAGGAGATATTTTGACCTGGTAAGTAGATTTATATCAATGTTATCGTAATATAAATACGCCTACCCGGAGGCCAGATGTGTAAGCTCCACTCGGTTTTTTAACTTATGTTTCTAGAGGCCTAAACAAAAAAGTTATTGAATGTATAAACTGAAAGATTGTTTGTTTACAAAGTGAAAATAGAAAATTTTGTGACTTAAAACTGTTTTTAGTCAAAATATAACGTTCTTGGACCTATTTTAGCGAAATTATTATCGAGTTTTTGCATATATTTCTTCACGGCGGCTTTTGCACTTTACATGGGTACTTTATGGCCAATCTTTTTATGTTCAAACACCTTAAATGTTTGGCGTGGAAGTGGTAAGCATGTTTTTGTTCGGTGCAGAATCTGAATTAACACTCATACGCGTTTATATAAGTGAAAGTAAGACACTAGCTGACAAATGTTAAAAATCAAACCAAAAGCCTATATTTTACCCAAACACACGGATGTTCCTTTATATCTTTGCCCGAAAATGGCTTTACCAAAACAAGAACTTCATATGTATTTATAATATCAATTAGAATCTACCTACCCATTCTCGTGTTTGTTTGTGTGTGTGTGCGTGTTTGCGCGTACATATAAATCTATACCCCGATATAAATTTCTTACCAGTCCAGTCTCTTTTCTTATTTTAGGTGGAATAATAAGTTGTATCTAGGCTTGCACCTGTAGAAGTTGATGCGGGATGGGTAAACGTCATTTCACTATGCCCCGTATGACGCTCAAGTCTGATTCCCAGGGCATTTAACTTATTAAGGGTAACACGCTTTTGTAGCCTCCTTCAGTAAGCAAAATTACTTCCATAATCGTTTTTATTTCAAAAAAAAAAGATGCTTTCCTTTTTACGTACAAAAATTTCTAAATATTGTAAATATGACACAGAATATACCCAAACAACAATACCGAGCATAGCATTTTGTTATAAGGGTATTCCGAGATATTTTGACAGGATTATAAGTATCTTGCATGAGTGTGAGGTGAAGATGGAAAAATCTGTCACCGAGGGGGAACTGTTTTGCGGGAACAAGGCTTTGTCGAGTTCCCGCCAAAACTGTTCACCCGAGGTGACAGATTTTTCTATCTTTACCGAATGTCCCATGCAAGATACTTTTTCTTGCATACCTTTTACTGTTCATTTGTGTATATGTATACAAAAAAAATTTTGTTTCCTTACGCTTAAATATTGACGTAAACGTAAATCTTATTTTTTATTGACGTCACTAACTTGAATAAATTACGTCAGATACTTGAAGACTGTAAACTGTAAACTCGCTTCTCGCCAAAAGACAATGTCACTTGACTGTGTATTCGGCCAGCAAATGCCTTGTGGTCGTAATTAAGGTGTCAAAATAAGTGGCAACTGGGTATATAAGACTGTAGAAAGTGGTCGCATTATGGAATATGGAACAGCGGGGTGGTCGTATAATCGATGCGAGCGACCATTGAATTAAATAGGAAAAATCTGTTCTTTCTAAAAGTGCCCGTAACAGCGGGATGGTCTTGAAATTGAGGTGGTCACAAGGCGAGAGTTTACTTATCAAGAGGTAGAATAATATACAAGTATAATATGTGGTAGATAATTTTGCATAACAAATACGCGATATGTTCATATTTGGGTAACAAATCGGCTTTTATTTTGATTATTAACATTTGTTATCAGCTCTTGTCTTACTTTAAATTATATTAACGCATACGAGTGTGTTATTCAGATTCTGCACCGAACAAAAACATGCTTACCACTTCCACGCCAAACATTAAAGGTGTTTGAACATAAAAAAATTGGCCATAAAGTACCCATGTAAAGTGCAAAAGCCGCCGTGAAGAAACATATGCAAAAACTTGATAATAATTTCGCTAAAATAGGTCCTAGAATGTTATATTTTGACTAAAAACACAGTTTTAAGTCACAAAATTTTCTATTTTCACTTTGTAAACAAACAATCTTTCAGTTTATACATTCAATAACTTTTTTCTTTAGGCCTCTAGAAACATAAGTTAAAAAACCGAGTGGAGCTTACACATCTGGCCTCCGGGTAGGCATATTTATATTACGATAACATTGATATAAATCTACTTACCATGTCAAAATATCTCCTGAAATGCACCAAATCACACAATTTTCCGCCATTTTGTTCCGCAGAGAACATGTCGCTCACTTACAATTCCGAAAAAACCAAATACGTTGGACCCCCTGTGTTTTGCTTAGTATGTATTGAAGTTTTGTTATTGTGTGTTTTATTAATAACTTATATTAATTCGAAGATCTTTTGTCAGTCACCGGCATCTTGTTAAATCACAAAACAGGAAAAAGTTTATTAATTAGTATCAGCAATTGCAGAAAGTTGGCTATTTTGGATAAGAATTCATAAGTATTTTACTTTTACTCATTTTTTTCATTATTTGGAAAAATTAACAATGTTGCAGAATCTGAAAACTTTATAATTAACTAATAGCTGTTAAATAAGTTATAATCACTATAATTTGTAGGATAAATAGGCGCATTAAATGCCCAAAGTTTACTGGTTCTGGTGTTTTTTCACATAACTCTGCAGTTCACAGCTTTTAATTACAGTTACACTAACAGTTACTTAGAAGAAGCACACCTGCAAAATGGAAAAAAAACAACAGTTGTTATGCTGCAATGAAAGATCTAGAACATAATTAATGTTTATTTGTTATCAAGTTCAATTTATATGGCTAGATATTATGAACGACTAGGGGTCAAAATGTCCCATCGATGTGGGGTTAAAATGTCTCAGTTCTGGGGTTGAAACGTCTTGGGGTCGAAATGTCCTAAAAATTATTTTGGGGTTGAAATGTCTTGCTCCCGAATATCAAGGCCATTGTAATTTTTTGCATGAGAGCAAGCAGTGAGCAAAAATAGACAATCAACTTTTAATATGATATTTGACCGCACCTGCATAAATTTGTTGATTGTTCGCTGACAAAACTGATTTTCACTGAAAACAAATGATTCTTAAATTTGAGAAGTCCTTTGGCAGCCATGCTTTTGCTTGAACATGTATAAAAATAAAAGCATATCGTAAATTTATTATCAGAATCTTGTCAGGCATTTTCTACTTATAAAATATCCATGTTTTGTAGGCCTAGATTGTACGTTTATTATTTACTGTGGTAAAATTTAAAGCTTAAATTTTCGTTGCTGTAAGCGGCTTTAAATGTGAAAGTGGGGTTCTTTAAAAATGGGAGATAAAGAATATCAAAAACATTTACAACGACTTCAAGAAGAGCAGAGAAAGGCACTTCAAGAAACAGATGATCAGATTAATCAATGGTAAATGCATGTCATTTCTCCAAAACACGTATAAACACAGAAGCATTTAATGTGTATGAGTTTTCGGATATATTTTTATTCGGATATAAGGGTGCATGTGTTTTTTTTCTGTCATAGGAACCAGGTTTCAGCGAAAAATACCTGTAAATAGTGAAGCTGAAAAATAAGACCTAGTACTAATATTACTGAAAGGGTGCCCAGCCGCCATTAAACCAACGGAAGTCTGGTAAATTGACTTGATTTGGGATGCAATGTATTCGTGGTATCGGGACATTACGGACCATGACCATTACGGACCAGACATAACGGACCAGATTTTAGGACATGACGGACCACCAAAAAAGACATAACGGACCAGATTTATAGACATTACGGACCATCTAAAAGACATAACGGACCATCTATAAGACATAACGGACCAGATATATACACACTACGAACCATCTTTAGATTGATAAAGAATATAAAATGTACAACTAAAAACATAATGTACAGAATTGTAGACAGTACAGACCATCTTCAGATTAATATAAAATATGAATTATGAAAACATAACGGACCATTTAAAGATTCATGTAACAAAAGACTTTTTATGCCCCCGAAGGGAGGCATATAGTAATTGGACCGTCCGTCCTTCCGTCCGTCCGACCGGATAAATTGGTACTTAGGTGGCTATAGGGACAATAGGTAACTGTACATTTTCTTTGATGTCATTCATTCCGTAATGGGTTTATGTGGCTATTTCGGTTTATGTGGCTAAAAAGAACAATGGGGAGAACAAAAGGATAGCCACTTAAGTACCGATTTGTCAGGACGTCCGTCTGTCCGTCCGTCCGAAATAATCTTGTCCTCGCTTCTTCTCCAAAACCGCTTGAGGGATTTCTTTGAAACTTCACAGGAGTGTTTGTCACCAAGCCTAGTTGTGCATATCATCAGGAATTTCCGCTCGGATTATTTTTGGCTGAGTTATGGCCCTTTTTAGCAAAATCTTGTCCTCGCTTCTTCTCTAAAACCACTTGAGGGATTTCATTGAAACTTCACAGGAGTGTTTGTCACCAAGCCTAGTTGTGCATATCCTAAGGAATTTCTGATCGGAGAATTTTTGGCGGAGTTATGGGCCTTTTTACCTAACCCTAAACCTAACCCTAACCCTAAGGTAAATTTTGTTAACGCAATAGACGGTACATTTTTGTCCGATTGTCATGAAATTTGGTATGAATATTGATATTGATGATTTCTACACAAATTATTAAAATCATGTTGTTAAATTGACCAGGGACCCCGCCCTGGGGATTTTTTTTTTTCTTTTAAATTCTGTTTTTAACCTTTGATTTTCTACAGTTATTAACCAGATTTTGACACAACCTTTATACCATCTTAAAATTCAATCTTTCCTGAACAATTCATTCACTGGTTGTTCAGGGATAAAATTTGAAACAAAAATTTTAGTAGCAGGGTGAAAATATCAAGTGTCAAAATCCAATATTTCTACCTGTCTTCAGCTATATTTAGGTATGATGTTTACCAGTATTACTGGTACAGTTGCTGGACAATGACCTGATGAACTTTGCTGCTTAGATTTTTGTTATGCAATATTAAGAACTTTGCTCTAAGATTTTATAGGGTAAATTTTGTCATTTTATGGATAGTGACAAATAAACTTTCTTCCTTTATAGCACTTTGAAAATCAGACTGTTCTGAATATGTTATTCACTGTTTTTTAAGTAAAACAACAACAAGAACAACAACAACAAATTTGTAGCACATTCTCAAAATGTTAAGACTAAATTTAAGAGAGCCTTAGATGTATACAGTGTATGTACACAAACTGGCAAGTTAAAGCCACACTTTTAGCTCACCTGAGCTGGCTCAGGGTGAGCTATTAGGATCGATGAATGTTCGTCGTCCGTCCACACTTAGTTCGTTAACACTATAGCGGTCACATTTTTGCTCCGATTGTCATGAAACTTGGTCAGGATGTTTGTCCCAATGATTTCTCGGTCGAGTTCGAATATGGGTCATATGGGTCCAAAAACTAGGTCACTATTACTAAAAATAGAATTTTCTTGTTAATACTCTAGTGGTCACATTTTTGCTCCGATTGTCATGAAACTTGGTCAGGATGTTTGTCCCAATGATTTCTCGGGCAAGTTCGAATATGGGTCATCTTGGTCCAAAAACTAGTTCACTGTTACTAAAAATAGAATTTTCTTGTTAACACTCTAGCGGTCACATTTTTGCTCCGATTGTCATGAAACTTGGTCAGGATGTTTGTCCCAATGATTTCTCGGACGATTTCAAATATGGTTCATCTAGGTCCAAAAACTAGGTCACTGTTACTAAAAATAGAATTTTCTTGTTAACATTCTAGCGGTCACAGTTTTGCTCCGATTGTCATGGAACTTGGTCAGGATGTTTGTCCCAATGATTTCTCGGACGAGTTTGAATATGGGTCATCTGGGTCCAAAAACTAGGTCACTGTTACTAAAAATAGAATTTTCTTGTTAACACTCAAGCGGTCACATTTTTGCTCCGGTTGTCATGAAACTTAGTCAGGATGTTTGTCCCAATGATTTCTCGGACGAGTTCGAATATGGTTCATCTGGGTCCAAAAACTAGGTCACTGTTACTAAAAATAGAATTTTCTTGTTAACACTCTAGCGGTCACGTTTTTGCTCCAATTGTCATGAAACTTGGTCAGGATGTTTGTTCCAATGATTTGTCGGACGAGTTCAAATATGGGTCATCTGGGTCCAAAAACTAGGTCACTGTTACTAAAAATAGAATTTTCTTGTTAACACTCTAGTGGTCACTTTTTTGCTCTGATTGTCATGAAACTTGGTCAGGATGTTTGTCCCAATGATTTCTCGGACGAGTTCGAATACGGGTCATCGGGGTCCAAAACCTAGGTCACTGTTACTAAAAATAGAATTTTCTTGTAACACTCTAGTGGTCACATTTTTACTCTGTCCGATTGTAAAGAAACTTGGTCATATGTCCCAGTTATTAATTGGACGAGTTTGAATATGGGTCACCTGGGCTCAAAAACTAGGTCACTGTTACTAAAAATAGAAAAATCTTGTCCAGGCTGTAAATTTGTTATTTCTCATTGGATTTTAAAATAACTTGGCTCAAATGTTTACCATGACAAGGTGTAGTTTCGCGTACAATACCCATGCCTGTTGGTCCAAGGTCAAGGTCACTGTTACTAAAAATAAAATTTTCTTGTCTGGGCTGTTAATTCCTAATGAATGGAGTGATTTCAAAATAACTTTACATAAATGTTCACCATGACAAGGGGATGTGTTGCTTACAATACCCATGCCGGTAGGTCAAAGTTCAAGGTCACTGATACTAAAAATAATATTTTCTTTTCCAAGCTGTAGATTTGTTGTTTCTTATTGGATTTTAAAATAACTTGGTGTAAATTTTCACCATATCGAGACGTTGGGTCTCGTACAACACAACTTTGTTGTTCTCAGGTGAGTGATAAAGGGCCATCATGGCCCTCTTGTTCATATTACCCACATCATATGTAGTAAACTCAAATAATCATTTTCCAGGATAATCTCCCCAATAGTCTTAGAATTTTTTAAAAAAATGTAATATTTAACTTTATTTACCTATATATTTACTACAGACTTGAAACATATGATCCTTTCATCTTTCACATTATATGCATGCAGTATGCTTTGTCTTCCACAAGCATATTTTTCATTACGCATGTTTATTTATTACATATGTATACCTATTCGATTTCAAAGCTGCATTTCGGGGGCATATGTCAATTTCAAGTGACAGCTCTTGTCTTATATTAAGATTAATTTTGTTCAAATTGATTTTAAGGTTTCGAGTAGTTTATATCACAATCAATTTATGAAACATTTTTTTGTAATTTATTAACACCAGTATATCTTACCACACATCGTTTTTGGCGAATTCACTTCAGGGACTGACAAATTCCTAAATTTTCTTGTTGCCCACTGGGCAAGTAGAATTTTTATCTGGTTGCCCAGGAAATCGCGCGAAATTGTCAATCGAAAATAAAAAACAATTTGTTAAGCAATATATAACACATAATAAATTAATGCAAATTTATTCTGATTATAAAATGTGCGCAGTTCACATAACAGCCAAACACCAGTAAATACTGGTAACTGCAAGCTCACACTATTTTTCAAGACACAGATCAAAAGAGTATTATATACTGTAGCATTCCATTGAATTTTAGAGTTAATAATACAGTCACATTAAAATAACATGGACTGTCATCTTAATCTTCAACTCTGAGGTCTTCATCATCTTGGTCTTCATCAGCCTCAGAAGCCAATGGTGCTGGACTTGGTACCTCATTCAAACAGTCCTCTGAAAATAACATTATAAACTCAAAGTGAGGAAAAGAATTTTGAGTTTTCAAATTTTACAAGATTTAAGATAGGAAAGTGGATATTTTATTTATACTTTTGTTGTAACTTGTGTACATAAATGGCAATATCCGTCTGAATTGCAAATAATTTGAAAAAAATAAGTTGATTTTTGTTACAAGAACCATATGCCAAGAACAAACAACTGTCATGTTTCAGTTCTTGTGATTTTCATTGACATGAAACAATGATTAGTATATATATGATTTTTTATTTTGCAATAGCGGACTAGGAATCTGTAAAAATGTTTTCTGTTTTTCATCTCTTTTGTTCATATCATATTTATTTAATAATATTTTAGCTCATACGAAATAATTTGCGGAGATTTTGTATTTTAATCAATTTAATAATCAAACTTATTATCTCCCTTTTTACTTTAGACAACATGTATCGCAAAACTAATATTAACCTTTGTATCACAAAACAATATGTTCTAAAATATAATCCTAATTACTGAACACTGTAAAGCACAAACATCAATAAATTAAAGCTTTTTTCTAAAATTCAACAGAGGAATTTTCCGTAGAATGAACGGATTAGTCAATATATAGTTTGGTATAACTCGATTAAAGTAACAACTGTGAACTAATTGATTCAATCATTGGCAATCAACTTACCTTATCACTTCTCGTCAAAAATTAATTAAGCGCCGACAAACGACTAAATATACATCTTTTTAATTGCCAGACACAATTTTTACAGTTTTGACAGTTTGTGTAATCATAATGTCGTGAGAATCAAAATATCTCGCGATAAAGATGGTACCGATTGTTGTGAAATATAGGCGGGTAGAGTAGTGCAAATTAATCAAGGATTAACGTTGATTGGACGATTTTGATACAGGTAGGCGGTGCTGAATCATACAGTTCGTCGCTAATCTAATGATGAGCGAAAGTCGTATATTGCCATGAGATTTTTATTTATTTGCCAACTCGATTTAATTACCACCCCGGGAAACCAATTACGGATTTTTATGGTTGCCCGGCGGACAAGCTCGATAAAATTTTACTGGCCCGGCAGATCAAAGCTGGTTGCCCGCGGGCACCGGGCAAAGGATTTGTCGGTCCCTGACACTTGTTATAATTTGCTAATTTTGATAGCACACCTGTCAATTTTCTCTCAAATAACTGTGAAAAATATCCGTGAAATTCAATATGGAACAATAGCTGACGGTCAATTATGTGATCACCCCTGTGAAATTCCATAAGGTGTTAGTAACCCTAGTGCACATTTTTGTTCAACTTGTTTAATTTTAAAATTGTTTTATAAAAGGAATTAATATAATGGATGAAAGAAAAACAATTACAAATAGTTTCATATTTATTTAGCACATTTATGAACAAGCACATCAACCATAAAGCACATTTACATGTACCTCACAATAAAACATTTAACAAAACACAAAAAATAAACAATTCATAGCACACACAAATAGATGTATTTTAACGAGGCACAAATTTACAAATACAAACAAGTACATCAACTATATATACCACACAATAAAATATTAAACAATAAAATTTAAAACTGGTACCGTCATCGTTTGAATATAAGCCGCACTTTTTTCCAGGATTCGACGAAAAATACAGACGCTGAACGAGATATTTTTTCACGTCTACGCCGTTTTTTCGAAAATATTTTTTGATAGGTAAAACAATGTACTAAATAATAAACTATTATTGAAATCTTTTACTCTTCTTTTTATTTTGAGTACCGGTAATCACAATTAAAATAACCGTCAGTTTGCAACTTGTCATAATCTCCAATCCGGGGACGTTTATATGCAACGAGGTAATCATGTGCGAACGAAAATAATTATGATTGCCACAGGCAAACAACTGCTTAGACATGCTGTCACAAACTTTACTGCAAATACAATTACCGGAACGTAAATAATCAGCAACATTTACAAACGACAAAGTAAAATAATTATTATTTACCGAACGCTAACATATTCCAACATTTAAAATATATCCTAATCTTTAATTTATCGCTGTTATCACATTTCAGTAATTATTGCATCACACAAGCTTAAAATGACAAAGCCGAAATAAACACGGATGGTTGTTTCGAGATGACAACGTCTTTTGAAGTTGCGTTTGATGTTCGGCGGTATTGATTTTTTTGCCTCCATACGAAATAAACAGCATGGTCATGTTTTTTTTAAGGAATACATGCGGTTTTTGTAAGTTAACGGCTGTTTTTCAAATTATGCGGATTATAAATGTAATAATTAAAGATAAATGGAAATAAAATGCGGATTTCGTAAGAACCGATATCACCATCAAGGTAATTATTTTAACTTATTTAAATTATGCAAACTGGCTTTTACCAGTGTTTTACGTATTTTATGGAACAAGTGGGGTCCACGAGTCGATCGCGTTTTATTTAATTACGCGTATATCAGATTGATTACTTCAAGTAAAACGTGTATCGGTAAAATCACAGTGACCGTAAAGTGTGGAAAACTGTGAAAGCCATAACATGTTTAAGATTCCCTTGGTAAAATCAGTGTCACCCTTAATTGGCAGCTTGGTCTCACCTGCCTTAGAGGGTATGTCACTTGACTAAGGTGTGAAAACTGAAAGCATGATGCCATGTTTGAGATTCATATGGAATGTTTGACAAGATATTGAGATGACATGGTCGACTCGAATTTTATTTAAAACTCGCACATTTTGGTCAAATGTCATTCCCGCCAATTTTATCGAATATTACTCTTCAGTTAAAATGACTATACCTTCAAATTGTCAAACATAATAATTATCATGGGTCAAACGCGTCTACTACACTGAAAAAGTATAGCTGGCTGTTGTTGCCTACGCTGAGGCACACGGGAACCGGCGATTCAAAATGGCGACCGGTCTGAAAAAGAGACCGCGGCTTATACATAGAGTTAGGCTTATTTCACCCATTTCCATTGGGGTTTTTGGGGGTGCGGCTTATATACGAGTGCGGCTTATATTTAGACGATGACGGTAATTTTGATTGCTAAAATGCGTTAACTAATTGTAATTATGACCCTTAAATTATCGCCATTATATATGATCAAAGATATTTTACTAAATACCGTCAGTCTTTAATTGGCAAACATAAAAGTGCGAAAACCCTGCATGATTGGCATTAATTTTGAGTAATTTTACAAACTGTTGTCAAAACCTGGTTATTTTGATTGCAAAAAAATGCATTTCATAATTATTAACCAGTTGTAATTATGATCCTTGAATTAGCGAATAAATAACTACTGACAGGCTTAATTGGCAATTAAATTTTTAATAGATATATAATTTATATTCCATATCTATCTATGTATAGATGGTCCTAAAATATGTTCCGTTATGTTTTTATAGATATATAATTTATATTTCATAAGCATCAATAGATGGTCCGTAATGTGTATATATCTGGTCCGTTATGTCTTATAGATGGTCCGTTATGTCTTTTAGATGGTCTGTAATGTCTATAAATCTGGTCCGTTATAATCCGTATTCGTAATCACTGGTCAATACATATACGCTATACCCCAAAAACCAGTCAGTTTACCGGATATCCGTTGGTTTAATGGCAGCTGCGCACCCTTTCAGTAATATAAGTACTAGATACAATTTTTTGACTTCAATATTTAGAGGTATTTTTTGCTGAAAACTAGTCCCTATGTTTTCAGTTTTGAATGTAGTTGACTTATGTAGTAAATATATTTGAATGAATTGTCAAAATAAAAAAGATAAGGAATTTTCTAACTATCCTGAGTATTAACATCTGTAATCTTTTAAAAGCTGGAATAGTCTGGCATTCTGTAATAATCAGGCTAGTAAGAAAATGTATAATTTTTATGAGTCCTTCTCCATTACCATTTGTGATAGTTCTTGCTGGTGATGGTTGAGAAGATATTTCCTGATACTTCTTGCTGGTGATGGTTGCATAGATATTTCCTGATACTTCTAGCTGGTGATGGTTGAGTAGATATTTCCTGATACTTCTTACTGGTGATGGTTGATTAGATATTTCCTGATACTTCTTGCTGGTGATGGTTGAGTAGATATTTCCTGATACTTCTTGCTGGTGATGGTTGAGTAGATATTTCCTGATACTTCTTGCTGGTGATGGTTGAGTAGATATTTCCTGATACTTCTTGCTGGTGATGGTTGAGTAGATATTTCCTGATACTTCTTGCTGGTGATGGTTGAGTAGATATTTCCTGATACTTCTTGCTGGTGATGGTTGAGTAGATATTTCCTGATACTTCTTGCTGGTGATGGTTGAGTAGATATTTCCTGATACTTCTTGCTGGTGATGGTTGAGTAGAATAGGATGGTTGCATCCTTGACCATGTGCCAGACCAAGCTTATGAATGTATGCAGTTGCATTTTATATGATATTGTTTGATTGTTTGAATTTTATTCAAAGTTTGTGACACTCAATAGTTTCAGATAGTTTCAGCCTTGTAGCGCTAAGCCTTGTTTTATTTATATTATATAAATCATGGAAGGCATTAATCATTCGAAGCAGATTATTTTTTAATTTTTACCTATTTTATTTTTAATATTTGACTATTGATTTGGACTGGCAAATATTTTTGGACAATAAATCTTCCAATTTGCCTGTTCAGTTGAAGACTGCTAAAATTTCAGTTTCCATGTTTTTAAATTATGTGAAAGTGGGAATGATTTTAAGTAACAATCAGAACTATCCAGTGGGAACTATTAAGCCCATAATTTAGTGAACATTCTGGGATTGAATGGAATGAGTTAGCCAGAGAGGATTTTCATAACGGGAAGAATGGGTTTGGAAATCAGCCTCATTTCAGTCAAATTACTATCCTTTGATAACTTGTAAACATTTAATCAGAATCATATTAGGTAAAACACATAACTAAGTAGTACTGCCAGTAGGTTAGATCAAAGAAAAACCTTGTAAGCAAAGGCTTCATTATACATGTAGTGTCAGAATAGCTCATAGACTGTTGTAAATCTTGGATGAACTTGAAACTGGATCATCTGGAGAAAGTTAATATGTGCACTACCTGATGTTTGGCATACTAAATCACAAAGAGAAACTCTTTTTAACCTGTTACTCCATAGATACACCTTTGTACAACTTTATTGCATGGGTGAACAGTGCAGATCCAGATCAGCAGCCACATCTATGTCGTCAGTTTATTCAGGATCTACACTGTTTGCTTATTTATCCATTAGGTTATTTCTGACCAAGATGTGACCAGTGGAGATCCAGATCAGTCAGCATGAATGTGGATTAACACAATAGAAGCAAAAAACACACTTTTAAATGCCACATAGTGACAAGGTGAGCTTTTGTGATCGTAATTTGTCCGGCGTCCGTCCGTATACTTTTTATTTAAAAGACATCTCCTCTTAAACCCCTTGGCCAAAGTTGATGAAATTTGCCACGGATGTTCCTTGCATGAAGCTCTTCAAAAGTTGTTCAAAGAAATCAATTCCATGCAGAACTCTGGTTGCCATGGCAACCTAAAGGAAAAACTTTAAAAATCTTCTTGTCTGAAACCACAAGTAAACACAGTTGTTTTCACTCTTTTTACATGACGTTTCGGCCATGCGGCCTTTATCAAATCAAACAAATCGCTTTTAAATTAGCTTTTCCATTCTGACATATCTAAATTATCACCGAAAAAAATTTTTTCACCTAGAGCCTTCAAACTTCATACAATGGATGTCCTTTTTGAGCAGAGAACTCCTATTGATTTTTGGGTCAAAGGTCAAAGTCACTAGGGCCCAAAGTGTAAAAACTGTTTCTGCTCAATAACTGGAGTACCGCTTGACCCAGAGCATTCAAACAAAATAGCGTAATAGCCCTTATTGAGTAGAAGAACCCTATTGATTTTGGGGTCAGTAGGTCAAAGGTCAAGGTCACAGGGGCCAAGACGCAGGGGAGAGACATGCATTTTTCACAAAAAACATCTAGTATTTTATATGTATATAGGTAAATACTCTGAAAATTTGACACCCTTCATACATATGACAATTGCTTGCAAATTACATTTTTTGAAAGTCATATTTCTCTAAGCGGGGGTATCACTAGTGAGCATTAGCTCACATGTTTATCTTGTTAATTATTATTATGACTCCACAATATGCTTGTTAACAGCCCAAAATGCTTATCATGTTTCTAAGTAAGTATCTAACGTCATGACGTCACAGTGACGTTACCTAACGTTGTTTCTAATAGAAGAGTATTCAAACATAAACATGACATTAACAATTATGTCCCCTTGGCCAAAATCGGCCACACCCTAGGGTTCTCTTGGTTTACATATATTTATATAGGAAAAACATGAAAAATCATTTTTCTCTGAAACTAATAGGACTAGATCTTAGATATTTGGTGCTGAGTATTGTGTAGAGACCCTTTATCAACTTTGTTTAAAAGTTGGCCCTGGGGTCAAAATTGTTCTCCGAAACTAATAGGACTAGATCTTAGATATTTGGTGCTGAGTATTGTGTAGAGACCCTTTATCAACTTTGTTTAAAAGTTGGCCCTGGGGTCAAAATTGTCCCCGCCCCGGGGGCCCTTAGTATGTGAAAGAGGCAAACTTTAAAAATCTTCCTACTGGAAACTTCAATGCCTAAAGCTTAGATATTTGGTATGTAGCATTGTCTAGTGGATGTCTACCAAGTTTGTTCAAATTATGTTCCCTGGGCCAAAATTGGCCACGCCCCAGGGTTCTCTTAGTTTACATTGATTTATATAGGAAAACATGAAAAATAATTTTTCTCCGAAACTAATAGGACTAGACCTTAGATATTTGTTGAGTATTGTGAAGAGACCATTTACCAACATTGTTTTAATGTTGGCCCTGGTGTCAAAATTGGCCCCGTCCTGGGGGCCCTTAATATGTAAAAAAGGAAAACTTTAAAAATCTTCATACTGGAAACCTCAATGCCTAAAGCTTAGATATTTGGTATGTAGCATTGTCTAGTGAATGTCTACCATGTTTTTGACTTGATTTTACCCCACTTGCACAAAACTCTTGCAAGCAATGAGCAGTTGTTGACAGGTGAGCGACCCAGGGTCCTATGGACCCTCTTGTTTTGGTTTCTGATCGATAAGTGAAGATTAATTGGACCTACTGTCACCAAACTTGGTATGGATGTTGGTCTTGGGGAGTTAATGACCCTAATTGTTTTGGGTCAAAAGTCAAGGTCAATGTGCCCTTAAATTGAAAATTTTTTTAAACCATCAATAATGGAATACATTCACCAAATTTGGTATATATAGATTGTTATAATTCAGTAGATTGTACCTGTTGTATTGAAAATTGGTTTTCGATCCATGACTGAAGAATGGTGTGATGTACATGTACAGTCATAAAACTTAGTAATTACATCAGAAGTTGACCTAGAGTTTCAGTTTCTCATCATTAACCCTTTACTCAAATGCATGTTATCGCTGGTTTCTATGGAGATTGTTTGTGAGCATGAAAATAACATTTTCAAAACAATATCTTCCTAGGCTAGGTAGTTTACATGTTTTGAAAATATTATTAGCACTTTAATTTCAAGATCATTCGTTTTATAATAATGATCACCCCTCGTACAAAAGCGGTGTAGATCCCAATAAGATTGCACAGATTTGCCAGTTGATCTGGATCTACATTGTTTGCCAGTCATAAAGGCTTATATATAGGAAAAATGTGATAACTGTTGGAACTGCTGTCATCAAGAGGCATGGAGGTTTCTCATAGTCATTTTGTATAACACAGGCTGATATGCTGTTGTTTTGTTTTGATGAATATTTTTATGCCCCCGCCATGAAATGGCGACGGGCATTAAGAGTTGCTCCTGTCCGTCCGTCCGTCCGATATTCTCGTGAACGCAACTCCTCCTACACTACTGGTGGGAATTTAATGAAACTTGGCCACAATGCTTGGCCTGATATGTTGTTGTGCATGAAGATGGGGTTTCGCTCTTACATGTTCCGTTCAGAAGTTATGGCCCTTTGATACTTCCATTTACATTAGTTTTAATAGGAGTATATCTTGTGAACGCAACTCCTCCTACACTACTGGTGGGCATTAAATGAAACTTGACCACAATGCTTGGCCTGATATGTTGTTGTGCATAAAGGTGGGGTTTCGCTCTTACGTGTTCTGTTCAGAAGTTATGGCCCTTTGATACTTCCATTTACATTAGTTTTAATAGGAGTATATCTCGTGAACGCAACTCCTCCTACACTACTGGTGGGAATTCAATGAAACTTGACCACAATGCTTAGCCTGATATGTTGTTGTGCATGAAGGTGGGGTTTCGCTCTTACATGTTCCGTTCAGAAGTTATGGCCCTTTGATACTTCCATTTACATTAGTTTTAATAGGAGTATATCTCGTGAACGCAACTCCTCCTACACCTCTGCTGGGAATTTGATGAAACTTTACCGCAATGCTTGGCCTGATATGTTGTTGTGCATAAAGGTGGGGTTTTGCTCTTACATGTTCCGTTCAGAAGTTATGGCCCTTTGATACTTCCATTTACATTAGTTTTAATAGGAATATATCTTGTTTCTTATATTTTGTGTTAAGCAAAATATTCATTTTGCCCATAACTTTAAAACTACTTGAGATACTGCCTTGAAACTTGAAATATATTTTCACCATCAAAATCTACATCATAACCAACAAGACCCATAACCGTGCTTCCAATATTTTTAAATTATGCCCCTTTTTCACTTACATTTTGTGTTAAGAAAAATATACACTTTGCCCTTAACTTTGTTTGGAATGGAGGGATTTCAAAATAACTTGGCACAAATGTTCACCATAACAAGGCGGTGTGTCGTGACAATACCCATGCCTGTAGGTCCAAGGTCAAGGTCACTGTTACTAAAAATAGAATTTTCTTGCAAAATCTTGTCCGCTCTGTAACTTTGTTATTTCTTATTGGATTTTTGAATAACTTGGTATTATTGTTCTGCATATCAAGATGGTATGTCACGTACATGCCCAAGCCTTAAGGTGGAGGGTCAAGGTCACTGTTACTAAAAATAGAATTTTCTTGTCCGGGCTGTTACTTTGTTATGAATGGAGGGATTTCAAAATAACTTGGCACAAATGTTTACCATGACAGGGCGATGTGTCGCGTACCATGCCCATGCTTGTCAGTCAAAGGTCAAGGTCACTGTTACTAAAAATAGAATTTTCTTGCCTGGGCTGTAACTTCATTATAAATGGAGGGATTTCAAAATAACTTGACACAAATCTTCACCATGACAGGGTGGTGTATCGCGTACCATGCCCATGCCTGTAGGTCAAGGTCACTGTTACTAAAAATAGAATTCTCTTGTCCGGGCTGTAACTTTGTTAGGAATAGATTGATTTCAAAATAACTTGACACAAATGTTCATCATGACAAGATGGTGTGTCCCGTACCATGCCCATGCCTGTAGGTCCAAGGTCAAGGTCACTGTTACTAAAATAGAATTTTCTTGTCAGGGTTGTAACTACGTTAGGAATAGAGTAATTTCAAAATAACTTTGCGGAAATGTTCACCATGACAAGGTGGTGAGTCGTGTACCATGTCCATGCCTGTAGGTCCAAGGTCAAGGTCACTGTTACTAAAAATAGAATTTCCTTGTCCGGGCTATAACTGTTTTGAATGGAGGGTTTTTATAATAACTTGGCACAAATGTTCACCATGACAAGGTGGTGTGTTGCGTATATTACCCATGCCTGTAAGACCAAGGTCAAGGTCACAGTTACTAAAACTTGAATTTACTTGTTCGGGCTATAACTTCTTTATGAAGGAAGGGATTTCAAAATAACTTGGCACAAATGTTCACTATGACATTGCATAGCATTACCACCAACATCTTCACAGACATTTCCGTAATGAGAAGACAACAGTGCCACAAATAATTTACTTGATCATCAAGTTTATGCATATTCTTATAATTACTCGAACATCACTGTCTTTGAAATGCTTTATTCCCATCATTGCACTTTAGTATCTGAAAACGATGCATAGCGGGGGCATCCTTGTCCTATGGACACATTTCTAGTTTTTATTATTTTTAATATTTCAAATTAAGCAAACGAAGTAAATGATGATTTAGCAAACTTTCATTGATACTGTTGCATGCCAATCATGGTAGTGCAGACGCTATACAACAAACTTTTCACAAGGGGATGGACGAAGAAAGCATGACAATTTTTGGAGACTCCGGAGTACCATTGCAGTAAAGGATATGGACTGTGATAAATGGATAACTTAAGCAGACTATGTAGAATAAGATGGACACAAACTTATTATGGTGTGATTCTGTAGTATGTAGCCAAAACTGTACGGGAAAGATTATTGTAAATATATCAATAAAATAGACTTCTGACTGTTTGATGACTTTTATTGAAATAAGCCTTAACAAAAAAATGTTGCTCAAAAATGTTCAAATTGATAAGCAAGACTTTTTTGGATTGGCAACCTTTATTAAATTTAGCAATTTTTTTTAAAGAAACAATAGTTTCTTACTATTTAAGAACAAGATTCTTACTATAAAATTTTTAGGCCAAAACAATTTACAATTTATTTTGCTTATAGTTAAAAAACAATTACTCAAGTTACATGTTGATAATTTTGTATAAAAATTCAACTTTCTTACTTCACTTTCAAAACCGAGAAACCTACAAGATCACCTATAAAAAACTAACGATGTAAATTACTAACAATTACAATTAAACAACATAGTTATATATATGTTTATATTACTCACAAAATACAACATGAATAATTTGTGATGTTCCAGAAAAGGGTGTAATAACAATTATTTTACTTGATAATACTCAATGTTCCCCTTACAGAGCTGCTTATTACAAACTTGAACACCTAATGCACAACTAATGATGCCCAACAGAAGCATATGCAATAGCATACTGTAACATACACAAGCATGCAGACAAATAAAGCATACAGGAATAAATAAAATTGCTTTGAATTTCGACAATTTTTGAAACATTTACAGTATGTTTTTAAAAATCACCTTTGTTTCTTTTTGTTGTAATATTGATCAAGAATTCATGTTACTGCTAAATCAAATACATTTGCTGACACATCCAGTATTTATAGGACTCGAGTGTCTGATATACTTAACAGTTGGGAGGAGTTCCTAAGCAACTATTAATTAAACTGATCTCTGTTGGTCAATGCCTATCTGTCCCTTTAATATGTTAAATGACAGGTGACCCTTTGAGCAGGACAATGTGGCTCTTTTATGCCATGCCTTATTCAAAATCAATTGAACTGGCCATATTCAGAATGAAATTTAGGACCAGATTTGAAGGAGATATTTGAAAATTACCAGTAATATCCAATAAAATATAGAAGTGAATGAAGTACAAAATTTAACAGTCATTACATGTATATTACAGTCATCTTCTTGCAAATGTTTTGTTTGATATGCTTAAGTTTGTTCATAGTGTACTGTTAAACATTTTTAAAGTCATTTAACCACTGAAATAAATGAATAATTTGGAACTATAAACACTTCCTCCATTTTTTCTCCCTTCAACACCCACTTTATATCTGTCATTACTAATTATAACTGTTTTCTGCTTTAATCATGAAGGAAAACCAATGTGGTTTTATTCAAGTTCAAGAATTGTTATCTTGTTGTTTTCGTTAAATAGTGACTATCAGCTTCTTCTTGTAGGGATCAAAACACAATGAGAGGGGTATTCCAGCAACTTTCTTTAACTCTCCTAACATTTTGAAATCATGTCCAAACTGTACAATGTTTTTATATGTCTCAACACAGACAAATATATTCCTGCCATCTGTACATACTCCACTGCAACCTGTAACCTTGTCACTCAAGGCAGACAGATAAGTTCCCTTACTGTTAAGAATAATCACACCTTTATTGGAATTAGTAACAAACACCAAGTCTCCAATGTCACTGATGACCATATGCCGACTCGAAAGGATATATTCACTTAGTAAAGCTGAATTTATTGTATTCTGCTCCTGCCCATTCATGTCATAAATATAGACTGTTGTATAATCAGATGTAAATAATTTCCCATGACAGTAAGCCAGGCCGTAACAAGAATGATTAAATGTAAGCATGCAGGAAGCTATCATCTTCTCTCCTAGGGACACAAACTGCACATCATTGTTGCCCACCTGTACTGCAGCTTCATTCCTACTGACAGTACATACAGCATAGGGTTTAGATTTTAAGACAACATAATCTTTCACTTTTTCTGTAAACATATCAATTTGTTTTAACTTTTTGTTTTCATAGTCAGCTAATAGAAGAGAACCATCCTCAGTGAAACAAGACCCATGGATATCACACGTGCTCTCATCATTCTCCAGCTTGACATCTATCTCTCTTGTTTGCTTTACTGTATAGAGGCTATCTTTGGGAGAACATGTCTCAGTCACATGTTCATGTTTATTTATGGAAACTTTACCCAGAGCTTTGACTTGTTGCAGGGAAACTTTGATACTTTGATCAGGAGTGAAGGAAACTGTTTCATCTGCTGCCATTTTCTGTCTTTTCTCCACCTCGTTTCCTTGTGCTGTTGATTTGTTAGAAGACTTTACACAGACAAACACTTGTGACTTGTTCCCTTCTGACTTCTTCAGCTGCTGTAAGGCCTCACTTAGGGAACTCGTCAGATTGTCAGCTTCAGTTATGTCCTCTGTTAGGGAATCTTCAATCCTGCTAAACTCTTTCTTCAGTTCTGCTATAGTCTCTTGTTCCATTTTTTCAATTAGAGCTTGTAAATCTTTGCTGAATGCTCTAACAGATTCTATTTCTGTATTCAAGGCTGCTTTAAGGGCTTTGATTTTGGTTTCTTTAGCCAATTTAATTTCTTCCATAGATTTCTTTATCTTATTGATTGCTTGTTTTGTTTCCGTTAGATTGATCCCTTGATACAAGTTGTCTATCACGTCAGGAATAGATACTGCACTCTTACATGATCTGAAATGATGAAAAGATCTTTAAAACTTTATGATGAAAATGAAATCATAAAAAATAATTATTATCCGTTCCAATGAGCATTTGAAACATTTACTATTTTGGGTATGGTTGTTGTCCATGGTGAAAACTGTAGATCCAGATCATCTGGCACATCCATGCCTTCTTATAAGGATCTAGACTATTCCATTTTTTAATTCATTAGCTTATTTCTGTCCTAGAAGTAAACCTTTTAGATCCTGATGCCCCAGCAGATTGGATCTACACAGTTTGAACATGGGATAAAACAAGTATATATATAAAGTAAAGGATTAAACAATAATTTTGCACATTAATACTAAAGATTTAACAAAAAGGCTTTACATTTAATATAGAAAATCATGTATTAAAGCTGCTAAAACTGAAATTACGAAGAGATTTGTTGTTGTTTTTTTTATACTTTTAAATCAGCAGTGTTTTTGTAAGTCAGAACAGACTGAATGCTGTTTTGTAATGGCACTCCAACATTTTGCATTTTCAATCAGAAATAACTATACATGTAATACTATGTTTTTGTGATGTTGTTTTATTTGTACACTTACCTGTGAGAGAGTGCAATGCATGATGCACATGCCACCTCATCGTGGTCCTTGCAGTAGAGGTCAACCACCTTCAGTCGATGCTGACCACATCTCTCTGTGGGGTAGCTTGGCAGTGACCCATCCGAACCTAGTGACTTGAAGTCCCCTTTATCTAGCAGCTTATGTCCCTTCATGGAGGAAATCTTCTTGTGTATCCCAACACAAGACAAACAGAAGTAATCATTGCATTGTAAGCAGTACTTCTCTGCCTCTCTGGTCCTGTTCTCCTCGGCACAAACACAACATTTTATGTTAACAATTTCATCTGAGGTCAAATCACTCCTACTAGTAGCCATTTTGGGTGTAAGATTTACTTCCTGCATTTAAAGGTGTCATGTGACCATTGTCAAAACTTTAAACTCCCATCAATATGTAAACATCAGTATCAGTAGACAATAATAAATTAAATCCATGCACAACTGTTCTGGTTTAATAAGCTTTGCTATCAAAATCAGTTTGTTTGATATTATTTGACCCAAATATAAGAGATAACAACTCATTACTGATTTAGATCAGCTAGTAAAAATGGTTGCAGGAAAAAATCAAGTTTGATCATCTGTGCAAGATGATAGAAATCCGCTCAATAGTTAATGAGGAGTTGATGCCACAAGATTTTGGGGACGGGCAGAATGACGGACATAGGGACAAGTGCAACTTTTTATGCCTCCACTTTGTGAAGGCATAATAACCAGCCATAATGCTCAAAGTGACTCGGAAGTTACAACCTTTAATTTCTCATAATTGACTATCATTACACTCTCCCCTTAGAAAGTCTTTATCTAGTCTTCTCTTAATTTTGATTTGTTTTTGGGCATAATATCCAGGCAAAATTTTACAACTAGCAATATCACCGCAGATTCTGTGGAGTCACTTTCCTTTATTTGCTTTTATTTCATGGTCAGTTATTAAAGGGTCAGGGTTACACTGCTTTAATTGAACATTTTTACCGAATCAGTTATGAAAGAACAGTTTGAACTTCATTCACCAAACTTGTCATATAGATTGTTTTAAGCTCAATAGATAACCCATTTTGCTATGTGGTAAATAGATCAAAGGTCAAGGTTACATTGACCTTTATAAAAACATTGCTTTATTTTAAATATTGATCTTGAGGAGAAGATGACCCTGTGGGTCAGTAGGTAAACAGTCAAGGTCTCTGACCTTTTGCTTGAAAATTGGTTTCTGATCAATAAACTAAGAAGAGCATAGCCTAAACAGTCACCAGACTTGGTTTATAGATCGCTTGTGGTCAGTGGACTAACCTGATTGTTATTTAGATTGAAGAAACAAAGTCACATTATGTAACATAATAATAACTCCACAAACAAATTTGGTGGGTACATAGCAGTCCACTTGACAGTCTCAGTCTGTTGTTTTGTTACCATACCATGATGATAAGGCAAGATCCGTTTTGCAGATTTGAAAGAAGTTTGTACAATTGTTTAAACATAATAAAATGCAGGTCAAGGTTGAATTTGGTCAGGATCTAACATCTTTTGACAAACTTTTGGCCCTTTTCCATGAACCTTGCTAACCTTCCTGAAATGATAAGTCTAGACCTGTATTTCACTTAATCATAAAATTTGTTAGATTGATGTAACATAACAAAATGCGGGACAAGCTCGAATTTGGTCAGAATACATTTTTTTGACAGCCTTATGGTCTTTTTTGTTTTTAAATGAACTTCACAAGAATATTTTTTTAAATGGTCTCCAGTAAAAAATTAAAAAGATGTATGAATTTCATGCAGATCTCTGGTTACCATGATGACAGAATTGTCTTTGTCAGTAGATTATTGATTTTGTTTAATAAAAAAGTAGAACATAGCAAAAATTGTACGAGAAAGATTATTTTAAATATATAAATAAAATAGACCTCTAAAATATATAAATAAAATAGACCTCAAACTGTTTGATGACTTTTATTAAAATACGCCTTGACAAGAAAATTTTGCACAAAAATGTTCAGAGTGATGAGCAAGTGTGTTAAAACAAATTCGCAAGCTTTGGCGACCTGAATAAATGTAGCAGTTCTTAAACATATTCTTACCATTAATATTTAATCAAAAACAATATTTTTGTTAACTTACAATATTTTCCGAAGTCTGGTGAAATAAGTATAAAAAGTAAATTAAAAAAGATGCATTACAGGTTACTTACTGAACAAAACTTACAGTAACTTACAAGATTGTCAGAAAATACAATTGAAATTACAGTTCAAACAATTAAACAACATAGAAATAGATAATGAACGTACACAAAAGAGTATTAATTATTGTGTGATGTTCCAAAATGTCAGAAGGGTACACAATGGCTTCAACAACTTCACAAGCAGTTTTTGAGACAAATAAAGCATTCGGTTCTTTATAACAGCGATTCTAACTTTTTGATGAATTAAATGGTTTAGTCATTTGAAAGTAAATCTATGCATTTAAAGTCCCATATTTTTAATCTGAATTGGATATTTGCTTGATAAAATGTTAAAGACACAAACAACCAGGTAAAATGCACATTATCACTTTGTTTCCATTTACTTCAGTGAAATTGTGAATTTGATTGTCCTGATTATAGGTATTATGATTGATAACATAGGTTAAGGTCAAACTTTTTGGTATGCACTGGTGTGGCCTATCCTTTTTCTGATAAGAGGATTATTTGCAACCACTTAGAATGAAAATTGAAGATCAGATTTATAATAATAATAAAAATAATAATAATAGTAATAATATTAATAATAATAATAATAATAATAATAATAATTAGAATAATTTAATGGGGACATTTGAAAATTGATATGCATTAAAATATACAAACTGCAAGAAGTACAAAACTTAAAATCTGTTTTTTTACATTTTCTTAAAAGGATTTGTTTAAGCTTAATAAAAACAAATATGCTGAAGTTTGTTTATAGTCTACTGTTAAATATAATTGAAAGCAAAAACTTAACCATTATAAATAAATGAGTTTTGAACTTCAAATACTTTCTCCACCAACATACATTTTATAGCTCTCATCTTCTTTTAACAGTTTTAAGCTTAATCATGAAGGTTTTATTCAAGTTCAAGAATTGTAATCTTGTTGTTGGTGCTTAAAGTGACTATCAGCTTCATTTTGTGGGGATCAAAACACAATGATTTAGGTGCTCCAGCAACTTCCTTTACCTCTCCTAACATTCTGTAATCATGTCCAAACTGTACAATGTTTTTAGATGCCCCACCACAGACAAATATATTCCTGCCATCTGTACATACTCCACTGCAACCTGTAACCTTGTCACTCAAGGTGGACAGATAAGTTCCCTTACTGTTAAGAATAATCACACCTTTATCGGAATTAGTAACAAACACCAAGTCTCCAATGTCACTGATGACCATATGCCGACTCAAAAAGATATATTCACTTAGTAAAGCTGAATTTATTCTATTCTGCTCCTGCCCATTCATGTCATAAATATAGACTGTTGTATAATCAGATGTAAATAATTTCCCATGACAGTAAGCCAGGCCGTAACAAAAATGATTAAATGTAAGCATGCAGGAAGCTATCATCTTCTCTCCTAGGGACACAAACTGCACATCATTGTTGCCCACCTGTACTGCAGCTTCATTCCTACTGACAGTACATACAGCATAGGGTTTAGATTTTAAGACAACATAATCTTTCACTTTTTCTGTAAACCTATCAATTTGTTTTAACTTTTTGTTTTCATAGTCAGCTAATAGAAGAGAACCATCCTCAGTGAAACAAGACCCACGGATATCACACGTGCTCTTATCATTCTCCAGCTTGACATCTATCTCTCTTGTTTGCTTTACTGTATAGAGGCTATCTTTGGGAGAACATGTCTCAGTCACATGTTCATGTTTATTTATGGAAACTTTACCCAGAGCTTTGACTTGTTGCAGGGAAACTTTGATACTTTGATCAGGAGTGAAGGAAACTGTTTCATTTGCTGCCATTTTCTGTCTTTTCTCCACCTCGTTTCCTTGTGCTGTTGATTTGTTAGAAGACTTTACACAGACAAACACTTGTGACTTGTTCCCTTCTGACTTCTTCAGCTGCTGTATGGCCTCATTTAGGGAACTCATCAGATTGTCAGCTTCATTTATGTCCTCTGTTAGGGAATCTTCAATACTGCTAAACTCTTTCCTCAGTTCTTCTATAGTCTCTTGTTCCATTTTTTCAATTAGAGCTTGTAACTCTTTGCTGAATGCTCTAACAGATTCTATTTCTGTATTCAAGGCTGCTTCAAGGGCTTTGATTTTGTTTTTTTTTGCCGACTTTATTTCTTCCATAGTTTTCTTTATCTTACTGATTGCCAGTTTTGTATCTATCAGATTGATCCCTTGATACAGGTTGTCTATCTCATCAGGTATAGATACTACACTCTTACATGATCTGAAATGATGAAAAGATCCTCAACTATTTATTGTGAAAATAAAATATAAAAATATAATAATGATTATCTGTTCCAATGACCATTTTAATCCTTTACTATAATGGGTGTGGCTGTTATCCAAAGAGAAATTGCATTGTTACTACCGATTAACAAAAAATTCTTTACATTTAAAGGAATACGTTCGGCTGGTTATAACGTTTGTTTAAATGATAAAACATATTTTGAATAATATAAATTTCGTAATCTATCGATGACGACGAATGTGATAATTGTAAAACTTATTTTTAATTACACAGATAATTGTTATTTCAAGCGTAGCATGAGCGCAGCCATTGTTGACATCTAGTTGTCTCGCGAGAGATAAAAAACGAGGCGTGACGTCATTTACACACTTCCGTTTCATTTTGATTACACGCAGAGATGAAAGCAGGCAAATTTAATTATATGAAAACGTTGCTATCTGCGGGAAAATATTGCAACGTAGCATGAATAGAAAAATTTCACATTATAGTTTTAGTGTATTGAGTGTTCTTACCTTGTTATCTTACATTTTGCTAAAGTAATTGCATCGCTCACTAGGATTCAAAAGACAATATGGTAAATGAGAATGTGAGAGGATCCGATCGCTTATTCGAAATATTTCCTTTTAGTATAATTTAACATTGAGTTTACTATTGTCCCCTCACGTCTCCTCAAATTTAATATGTCAATAAAGTTTTTCACAGCTTTTAAAAATGTCACCCGATCTTCTTCGGAGCAAGCTGGCTAGCGAGATTAACGTTTCAAATAATGGCGATTAACAATAACACGGACGTTTTAAAACTTGCACCACTCAGTGTGCAACATGAAATTTTATAATAAGATTTAAGAAAGAATTACTGATACAGTTTACAGCAAATGTTAGTTTCGAAGTATTGAGTTTCACTCAACCACAGGCTTAGTAGCGTGAGGAGAAAAATATGCATTTCAATTAATACCCATGAACAGACTCAATCAAACCGGGCTTGAAACTTTGTCATATTTGTCGAGTTCGGTTACCTTTTTCATCAACTTAAATTTTTAAAAATACGTTAATTAAATTCAGGGCCTTCTCCATGCAATTATGACATACAGACGCCGGTATGTTTGTTTGTTTGTTTGTTTGTTTGGGGTTTAACGCCTGGTTTCAACACCTTGGTTATATCCTGGCGGTCAGTCCACCTAACCGGTGTTCCTGGGTCTCTAACCAGTACTAACCAATTTCTCCGCAAGCGACTGACTGCTTCCTCACTTGAATCAGAGGTGAGGGACAAATGACTCTCAGACGCAATGTCCGAGTTCAATTATCACGGAGAAATTTTTCCCGCCTCGGCTGGGGATCGAACTCACGACCCCTGGATTGACAGTCCGATGCTCTATCCACTGAGCTAGCCAGGCGGGCTGACGCCGGTATGCCTTAATTTCTTAACAAACTTGTTCGGGACGATTGCTCTGTCGGTATGCCTTTAATCTTGGTCGGGATGGCTTCATATTCAATAAACAGTTCAATGTCCCCGAAGCCATTTCCAATCTTGTGGGACACACCAACCGTTTACAACCCCAGACAAATATCTGACAAGCCATAAATTCGCCGACATCCGTTTTATTCAAAATCGTCGTGTCATAAACTTATTGTGTATTTCACTGTCTACTTGTCGCAAATCCAATTTACAGGTTGAAAAACGTTATGGTAAAAAGGTGAAATATGCATATCAGGAATCGCCACATTCAGAAAAAACAGCCTCCCCACACAGTCAAGAAGAAGAGAGGGGGAGAGAGCATGGTTAATAAAATAATCAGTTTCAAAAAAGACACCACTAACAATAAACAAAAATGAGAACCCGAGGGGTTACCGCCTTGGAACGGTCAGTGGCAAATCAAATTGCCACTGGGGGTTTAAACCAGGTTCTAGGGTGCACCAACCTCACACTTGCCCCAACAGGTTCTCATATCACAAAACAAGTACAAGTTGTCTTGGTGAAAAGACTCCAACCCACTTATCTGCTTAACAATGTTGCATGCAAAAGCACACAAACATATAAAACATAAGAAGCTAAGAGCATTGCAAAGCCGAAAGGGGTACTCAATGATCTTACCGAGACCAGAGCTCCTGGAGTAAAATCAGCAAGAACACGATGACAGGGATAAAAGAAACAAATCGAGTTTCTAGGTTCTTTCGATTTCTATGCTTTTTTCTGGGTAAACTCCGCCTCCCGATTAGCAAGCATGTTGGTGTCTTTTGATGGCACGGGCCACCTGAAGTCGAGTAACGGTCAAATATTACGCAAACAATATTTTCTTTTTGCACCAGGAGACAAACAAAACTACGTGACTTTTCTGAAAATAAGAATCATTCCACTGTTGAATAATAAATTCAAGAAAATGTATTTGCAAGGATCTATACATTACATTTTATATAAAGTTCATTGGTATTTGTGAATACAAAATTAAAAAGTGGGGTTTAATTAGATCGCTTCAGATGACGCATGCAACGACGCAAGATCGCGGAATTCAAACGTTAACCTCCAATTTAAGGACATCATGTATCAATCTCACGAAGTAAACGCATTAAGGCCGGAAAATCTGCAAAGTCGATCAGGAAAAAATATCACTTTCAAGCTTTACACCTATATATTGGCCTCACTTTATACTCTTAAATGAGAAAATAAGGTAAAACGTGCTACACTTCTCGGCATTCTTTCTCTATTAATGGCGGCATAACAAGCAGTTTCTTTCAATCTCGGCTAATTCAATTTAAGAATTTTCAGGCTCAAAATCATACGCAATTATGTAGCTGTTATATGAATGAATATTCCATTGTTGAGACTGATAAGAATTGGACATAAAACGGAAACGATACGAACCGGAAGTGTGTAAATGACGTCATCAACAGGTGCGCGCATCGAAAAGGAATCAAACATGGCGACTATCATCGATGCCCGCCGAATTTGCAAATAAGCGATATTTGACAGGAAATAACTTTGTCACTATTTAACATAAAATAAATTTCTATACGTCAAAATGATGCATAAGTAACAATTTATAACCTTGTATTGGTGAAATCCAGGCAGGTGTATTCCTTTAATGAAGAAATTTATGCATAAAAGCTGCTAGAAACTGAAACTTGTTGTTTTTTTTCTACTTGTAAAACAGTGATGTCTTGTAAGTCAAAACAGACTGAATGCTGTTTTTGCTATGGCACTCCATCATTTGGTAGTGATTTAATTGGAAATTAATATACATTTATATCATAGCCTGAATGCAAAAACTGTAGAAGTACAATTGAAATAAGAAGAACATAATACTATTTTTGCATTAATGTGATATTGTTGTATTTATACACTTGCCTGTGAGAGAGTGCAATGCATGATGCACATGCCACCTCATCGTGGTCCTTGCAGTAGAGGTCAACCATCTTCAGTTGGTGCTGACCACATCTCTGTGTGGGGTAGCTTGGCAGTGACCCATCTGGCCCAAGTGACTTGAAGTCACCTTTATCTAGCAGCTTATGTCCCTTCATGGAGGAAATCTTCCTGTGTATCCCAACACAGGACAAACAGAAGTAATCATTGCATTCTATGCAGTATTGTTCTGCCTCTCTGGTCCTGTTCTCCTCGGCACAAACACAACATTTAATGTTAACAATTTCATCTGAGGTCAGATCACTCCTACTGGTAGCCATTTTGGGTGTACTTTACTTCCTGTATCTAAAGGTGTCATGTGACCGTTGTCAAAACTTTAAACTCCAATCAATATTAAAACATCGTTATCAGTAGACAATAATAAATTAAATTCACTCTCAAATGTTATATGCTTTTCCGATTAGCAAAATAAACAAATCAGTGAATTAGGTATAATATGACTTAAATACATAATTATATACTACTCAAAATTTGATAAGGGTCATTTTCGTAATCTGTAAGTTTACCTGCTTAGATAATTTTACACTAATGTTTCAGTTCAGTAATTCAACTCAGATTACTTATTTGTCAGTTTTATCAAAAAAACAGTATACAAACAAAATATATTATAAACTGCTGAAAATATAAACCAACACAAACTTTCTTAAAATGACTTAAATACGAGAGATAACAGCCTATTATTGATACAAACTTATCATCACATGAACCTCTTATTTCATTATGTATAAAAGGATCTTTTGTAATGACTTACTGGTAGTTAATGAAACAAAATATGTTATGAAACGAATTTCTCCTCTTGAATTCGATTGTGGGTGTCAAAGAAGAATGGGAGTCTTTTTAACTCAATATTCCCTTTTTTGTGTCGCCTGCGATAGCAGGTAGACACATAGGGATCCTATTGTCCGGCGGCGGCGTCGTCGTCGGCGTCGTCCGGTAGTCCCCCAACTTTAACCTGAAACTTAATGTTGCCTATAACTTTGAAAGTACTTGTCCTATTCACTTCATACTTGGAATATATCATCAGCACGAACAATGCCATCTGTGACGACAAGAATGATAACTCCAGTTTCAATATTTTTTCAGTTATGCCCCTTTCAAATGCAACTTTAACCTGAAACTTAATGTTGCCTATAACTTTGAAAGTACTTGTCCTATTCACATCATACTTGAAATATATCATCAGCACGAACAATGCCATCTGTGACGACAAGAATGATAACTCCAGTTTCAATATTTTTTCAGTTATGCCCCTTTCAAATGCAACTTTAACCTGAAACTTAATGTTGCCTATAACTTTGAAAGTACTTGTCCTATTCACTTCATACTTGGAATATATCATCAGCATGAACAGTGCCATCTGTGACGACAAGAATGATAACTTCAGTTTCAATATTTTTTGAGTTATGCCCCTTTCAAATGCAACTTTAACCTGAAACTTAATGTTGCCTATAACTTCGAAAGTACTTGTCCTATTCACTTCATACTTGAAATATATCATCAGCACGAACAATGCCATCTGTGACGACAAGAATGATAACTCCAGTTTCAATATTTTTTGAGTTATGCCCCTTTCAAAGCAACTTTAACCTGAAACTTAATGTTGCCTATAACTTTGAAAGTACTTGTCCTATTCACTTCATACTTGTAATATATCATCAGCATGAACAGTGCCATCTGTGACGACAAGAATGATAACTCCAGTTTCAATATTTTTTTACTTATGCCCCTTTCAAATGCAACTTTAACATGAAACTTAATGTTGCCTATAACTTTGAAAGTACTTGTCCTATTCACTTCGTACTTGGAATATATCATCAGCACTAACAATGCCATCTGTGAGGACAAGAATGATAACTCCAGTTTCAATATTTTTTTACTTATGCCCCTTTCAAATGCAACTTTAACATGAAACTTAATGTTGCTTATAACTTTGAAAGTACTTGTCCTATTCACTTCGTACTTGGAATATATCATCAGCACTAACAATGCCATCTGTGATGACAAGAATGATAACTCCAGTTTCAATATTTTATGAGTAATATCCCTTTCAAATGCAACTTTAACATGAAACTTAGTGTTGCCTGTAAAATGGAAATTACTTCTTCATTTAATTCACTTAATACTTTGAATAACTCATCTGCATTTACAAAACAATTTTTGAAAATGATAACTCCGGTTTCACCATTATTTTAGTTATTCCCCTTTTAAATGTAATTTAGATGACACATGTGTTCTGTTGTGTAGTATTGAAATCAACTTCAATAAAATATTTTTATTATATATGATTAAACATAGGCCCAAATTTCAACGTTTTCCAAGCAGGCGACACATGTGTTCCACGGAACACAACATTCTAGTTACAATAAATGGAATATAAACCAGAGATTGACAATAAGACTTTAATTTTGTGAAAATTCTGTGTTGTAAAATCTCCCTCTAAGTTTATTTTCTGTCATCTACATTAAAATCCATTATAAAGACACCCCAGACCAAATCAATAATATGACCACTATATGGAAATAATAGTACCTCTAGCTGGGAGCGAACCCGCACCGTCACGGCGACAGCGCCTAGCCCTGCAATTCCTGCGACGCAACCGATTGAGCTAACCGGGACAACCCCAAAAAAGGTTGATCAGATAGCCCTGATATACATAACAATCACTGCATGACATTGGTAACGGGTTATTTTACTGATAACAGTACTGACTATATGTACAGGGAGACTTTTTACGGCCGCCACACTGCACAAACAGCGCTACTGTGAATTTCAAATGATAGTACCTCTAGCTGGGAGCGACAGCGCAAGTACCTTTTCACAGTTTTGCACTATTTTTCATCCCAAAATTAAGACCACCCCACTATATTAGACCACTTTACAATAAAGTCCAGTCCCAGAGATGGTCTTTATAAGGAGGTTTCACTGTACTTATTTTCTGTCATCAAGTTAAGAAAATGTACAGAATTGAAAAATAAGAATCAGTAACAAAAGAATGACATAAAAGTGAATTGAGGAATCGTAAAGATCAATAATTTATTATTGACATATTATGGGAACACCTGCTGAGGGCGGTTGAGCGGAAGATGTCCCCTTAATAATTCAAATAATACATATCCAATCTTACCAAAATCAGAAAGAATGTATATGGAAATAATTTCATGGCTTAGTTTTATAACCAGACAGATTGGCTGCAGTAATAATATTTTGGAAATCATAGCTGTTTATAAGCTGATAAATTACCAAATCACTGCTGACTGCTTTCTTATATGAAACGTCTTTATCCAGTCTTCACCAAACTTGGTCATGGTGCTTGTTCACAGTGTACACCCGAAAGTCCGACCCTACTTCCGATAGCGCTGACTATACGATATAGCAATTGTGAAGGAGGTGGTTAAAAAGCGGGTAAGAAATTGAATAAAGAGTAAATATTTAATTCTTTTACTTTAAATACTTAGACTAGCAAGAAATAGAGTGCGTCGAGTTATAAAATGAACTTGATTCATCGTTAACTTCGAAAAAATACGATCGATCACCAAAATTTACAAAAAAAATGTCAATCGTGTCACTTCAAATGTCCATATCAAAGCTTTATTTACATTGTTTGGCCGAAATTCGTTTTACTATGTGAAGTGTATTCATTACTGTATCACTTCATATAGTTAAATCATGTCCCAACCCGCTAGTTTTCGAAAAACTCGAATTTTCATTGGCACTGGTAGTGTGACAAGATGGTACGGCTACTAGCAAAGTCTAAAAAACAAATGGTCCGGCTACTAGCAGTCGTTATGTACGGCTACTAGGGTTGACTAAATAATATTTTTCATCAATTTTGTTGTTGTTCTGACGTCATATTATAAATTATTATTAAATATCTCTAAAATAGTTTGAATATAGGCTAAAAATGAAATATATTGATAATTTTCATCGCCTATTATCTCTGTTGCAGTATGCCGCAATCCCCGTTACAAATATACTTTCGACTTCTCTATTTTCGTAAATCATATTTTAAAAAATCCAAAATAGACTTGCTTCACTATTTTCTTTTAGCAGAACAGTCGCATTTTGAAACATCTGCTAGAAAGTACATATGTGATATTTGGTTTCGGGTGAAATGATAACAAATCTTGAAAGCGACGACAAAACTTGTGTATTGTTACTCCACATTGAAATGAATTGGTAAAAATTTGTGTTGCATAATTATTTCCATTTTACTCACCATTTGCAACGATGCAAGATAACTCCTTAATCAACTCGACTAACTCTATAAGCCCAACCGCATTTCTCCAGGTCCGTAAAGCCTATTCCCCAAAACACGCACGGAAGCACGCACGCACGCAAGAGTTTTGTTGATTGTAAGAGGTGCTTTTGTACATGGTGATTTGGGCTTCAGAGTGGTTTGCAATAAGTGTCTGCTAATGGTTGCAATCTGATAAAAATCTTTTATAGATTGGCTAAAACATATTTTAGTCGAGCCCGCTTGCGGTTAGCTCGACTTAGTCGCCACCTTTGGCGGTTCGGTGTATGTGCGTGCGTGCGTGCATCCGTCCGGATTTGTCCGGACCATTTCTTCTATATGAATGGAGGGATTTCTGTAAAACTTCACACAAATGTTCACCTCAATGTGTTCTAATGTCGCGCATATGAACTAGAACGGTTTATTTGTATTTCAGATCATGGACGATTCTTTCGTTGTGCACAGATTTGACGAAAGTTTCTCAGAAGTGGAGGTTGAGACATCCGTTTGAGTTTGAGTTTGAAATTTTCATGGCTGATACATTTGAAATTCCATCAAATATATTTACTACTATTCTACAAAATAGTCTTAAATGGTATGTTGAAATTGATGCAAAATCCCATTTTCAATTTACTTTTTTATATTTTAGATATATTGGGAAATGAAATACCGATCTCAAACTCAAATGATAGTGAAAACGCTTTGTGAACATGGGGCAAGATCTATATACGGTATTTTCAGTACAATATTAATCAATGGTTATCACATTTTTTGCGTTACGACATCTTTCAAGGTATTGCGTCAATTAATGATGTAGTCAATAGAATTTTAAGCAATTTTCATTAAGGCTGTGAGATTGTCAAGCCATTTAATAGTGTACAATTCAGTGCCATTGTTTATTTCCATTGCATCCCATTGTAACTTGTATAGTAAATATCCAATGATTTCTGCGGCGACCCTTATTGCTACGCATCAAAGGTCTCTTATATACATATAATTTAATTAAATAAATTCGTCATTAATGCTTATTTCTCAGACCACTGAATGATTCGGGGACGACTAGTAGCCGTACCATTTTTAGAAAGAAAACGCTAGTAGCCGGACTGTCAATTGGCTAGTAGCCGTACCATCTTGTCACACTACCAGTGCCAATGAAAATTCGAGTTTTTCGAAAACTAGCGGGTTGGGACATGATTTAACTATATGAAGTGATACAGTAATGAATACACTTCACATAGTAAAACGAATTTCGGCCAAACAATGTAAATAAAGCTTTGATATGGACGTTTGAAGTGACACGATTGACATTTTTTTTGTAAATTTTGGTGATCGATCGTATTTTTTCGAAGTTAACGATGAATCAAGTTCATTTTATAACTCGACGCACTCTATTTCTTGCTAGTCTAAGTATTTAAAGTAAAAGAATTAAATATTTACTCTTTATTCAATTTCTTACCCGCTTTTTAACCACCTCCTTCACAATTGCTATATCGTATAGTCAGCGCTATCGGAAGTAGGGTCGGACTTTCGGGTGTACACTGTGTTGTTGGCATATCTTTACCAAGTTTGATAAACAGTGACTTCAGAGTTGACCCAATAATTGCTGATATTTGTTAGTGGTGTCGGCAGACTTACCTTCAAAGGTCTTCTTACAGTCTTCACCAAACTTGGTCACAATACTTACAGGCATAGTATATCCACCAAGTTCAATAAACAGCTGTATTATCCAGTGATATAATCAGTTTATGACCTTGTGTTGCTGATACTTGATTAAATTCCACTCTCTAACTTGGAAAGTCTCTATCTGGTCTCCCTTTAAATTGGTAAGAATGTTTACAGGCTTGATATCTAGGTTTAATTTGAAGATTTAGCAAGATCACATCAGTTTCTCTGGGGTCCCTGTATTATAAAATATTTCATCAAATGAGCAATGTTTGTTTTTTATCCCCCCGCAAAGTGGGAGGCATATAGAGTTGCACTTGTCCTGCCATACATCCATACATCCCCCAAATCTTGTGGCATCAACTCCTCCTAAACTATCAGGCAGATTTCTTTCAAACTTCATAGATGATTAAGCAGGATGTGTAGATGAGGAAGAAAAGGATTTTTTTCCTGCAAAAATTTTTACCGGAGTTATGGCCCTTTTTATTCCAAATGTTGTTGCAGCAGTGGGGGGCATCAGTGTCCGAGGACACATTCTAGTTTTTACTTGAAATTCTTTTATTCAATCTACATTATACATGTACTTGGTCAGGATGTTTATGAGCATAATATCTATGTCAGGTCTGGTAACCAGCCAGATTGCGTCAGTCCCTCCTGAATTATGGCCCTTTAATTGTGACTACAGTACTTAAAAACATTAGCAGATGTGTGCTGTCAGTATTAGATAACATAATCTACTATATACTAACTTTGTCAGAATGTTTATGAGCATAAAATCTCAGCCAGATCTGATAACCAGTTAGATTGCTTCAGCCCGACTTGATAACCAGCCTCATTGTTTGAGTCCCATTGGAGTTGTAGACCTTTAATTTTGAAAAATTGTCAACATAAGCAAATGTCTAGTCTTGATATTGGAAAACCTTGATCTAGTAATCACTTAACTTTGGTCAGTATGTTTATAGGCATAAGATAACAGTTAAGTAACCAATCTGAGTTATGGCCCTTTAATTGCCAAAACTTAACCAAATCAAGCAGTGTCAGCTGTCTGATGGGCATCTTTTGTGACAGTTTGGCACTCTCTTTTATTATATTATTATCATCAGAAAATGATAATTGAAATCCTTTTTTTTTAACTTGCAGGCAGAAATTCAAGTCAGATTATGAGTCATTACAGAAGAGGCTGATCACTCTTCCAGAGAATATAACTCATGATGTCATGGTAATGTTATATTTAAATAATGTTATATTTGAAACTTAATCACATAGGGCAGGTGATGTGATAATTAAGGACAAATGAACTAGGCCATGGAAAGGTGTAGTATTATCCAATGACAGTATAATAGTCATGCGCATTGTGTTATACATTCACATTTACATTATTCATCAAGCCCCACATCTTTACATGGTGCCAGAAGTTTATTGGATTTAAAGAAACTCACGTGCACGTGACTTTGTGCATAAGAAACATGGACTTAAACGGCATTTCACCTCCGCGCATGGACTGGGAGTCCACAAATTTACCGGAAGCATGAGACAAATTTGAGCGACATGTTAAGTTAATGAACACTGGTCCTCTCAAAGGGAAATCAGAGAAAGAGCTAATAGCATACCTGTTGTTGTGGATCGGGGATAAAGACAGAGATATCCACTCCACATGGACAGATATCCCCTCAGATGACGTGGACAAAATACAAACATACTACGACAGATTTCGAGCTTTTGTACAGCCAAAGCTCAATCCTATTTTTGCTAGATAGAAGTTCTACAATCAAATTCAGGGCGACAATAACATCGACTCATATCTAACAAGACTGAGACTGTGTGCAAAAGAGTGCAGTTTCGACAATCAGGACGAAATGATTATAGATAGGATTGTGTTCGGAACGAACTCCATGAAAGTTCGAGAAAGGCTCATCAACGAAGGCGCAGCTTTGACTATGGACAAGGCAGTCCAGATCGCACAAAACATCGAGTATTCTAAACAGCAGCTGTCGTCAATGGCTACGAGCAGCACAAGCGGACACGAGGTGCACAACGTTCGGCGGCACCAACAGCACAACACTAGGGAATGAACCCCAAAGACGAATCAAGAACAAGGCAGACCCAGGCGGAAAAAAACGACTCCAGAACAAGGGAAACCCAAATATTCGTGTAAAAACTGTGGGACATCACACAAATTCAAAAACGAATGTCCGGCAAAAGGGAAGCGATGCTACAGTTGTGACAATCTAAACCATTTCCAGTCAGTGTGTCGATCAAGACAAACAAACAAACAAAGTACATGAAGTAAACTGTGATTCAAATTCTAATGACTATGATTCGGATTATAGTGATTGTGATTCGGATTTCTATGTTAATACGGTAAACAGTTTTGATTCTCGACCCGACTGCGCATCGCTTACACTCTCTGTAGGCCAGTCATCATTCCCTATTACTTTTAAGATAGACACAGGTTCCCAGGTTGATATTTTGCCAATTTCACAATATAACAAACTGAAGTGCAAAACCCCCTTGGTACCCCACGATATTAAGCTCTCGTCATACACAGGCAATCAACTCCCAGTCATGGGAAAGGTCAAACTAACATGCAAGTTTGCAGACAAATCCGTCAGCACTTGTTTTTACGTTGTAAACAGTAAAGCCCCAGCATTGCTGAGCCTTCAAACATCTATAGACCTTGGCCTGATAAAGCTAACTTATGCCATTGACAAATGTCACGGTTTAAACAAACAGACTGTACTGTCGGAATACGACGATATTTTTAAAGGTATTGGTCTGTTCCCAGGAAGATGTTCTTTGCATCTCAAACCGGACACCGTACCTGTCGTATGTCCCCCGCGAAGAGTACCTGTAGCTTTGCAGGGCAGACTCAAAAAAGAACTTCAATCAATGGAAGAAAAGCAAATAATTCAGAAAGTGACTGAACCGACAGAATGGGTTAATACGCTAGTATGTGTCGAAAAACCGACAACTGGGAAGTTGCGTGTGTGCTTAGACCCCAAAGCACTGAATGACAATATACTCAGACCTAATTACCCAATGCGTACAATAGAGGACGTAGCAGCACGTTTGTCTGGCGCTAAGTACTTTAGTGTTTTAGACGCCACAAAAGGTTACTGGTCAATAAAACTGACAGATGAATCTTCATATCTGACCACATTCAACAGTCCTTTTGGACGATACCGGTATTTGCAATTACCTATGGGAATTCGCAGTTCTCAAGACATATTTTCAAGGAAAATCGATGAGTTCTTTGAGGACTTACCCGGTGTGACATCAATAATCGATGACTTATTGATTTACGGCAATACTCAGCAAGAACACGACACAAATCTTAGAAATGTGCTTGCACGTGCTAGAGAAAAGGGAATAAGGTTTAACCCTGACAAATGTGTAATTGGGTCAACTGAAGTCAAGTACTTCGGACACATTTTGAGTGCGGACGGGTTAAAACCCGATCCCGATAAAATTTCAGCAATATTAGCCATGAAATCGCCTCAAACTAGAGCTGAATTAGAAACCTTTTTAGGGATGGTTACCTACCTGACCAAATTTAACTCCAATCTCTCTCAGATTGTGAGTCCTATGCGTGACCTACTGAAGGAAGACATAGAATTCATTTGGGACTGTGCCCGACAAGATGCTTTTGACAAGGTCAAAACTGCTATCACACAAGCCCCAGTTCTAGCATATTTTAATGCCCAAAAACCAGTCCGACTGCAAGCCGACGCAAGTTCCAGGGGCATTGGAGTCACATGTCTCCAAGATGGAAGACCAATTGCATTCGCTTCAAAGACATTGACACAGACAGAAATTGGCTATGCTCAAATCGAGAAAGAAATGTTAGCCATTTTGTTTGGACTGACACGTTTCAGACAATTCTGTTATGCGCGTCACACAGTTGTCGAATCTGACCACAAACCAATTGTGTCTATAATGAAAAAACCTCTGAGCAGTGCACCTCTTAGACTGCAAAGAATGTTGCTACAGTTACAGAACTTTGACATAGAAGTCATACATGTAAGCGGCAAAAACGTACCAGTCGCTGATACATTGTCACGTAATTTTGTTACAGATACATACTCTGAGTTGACAGAAGGACTTGACGTACATATACATACGGTACTGAAAAGCCTGCCAGTAAGTAATAACAAACTGCAGCAGGTTCGAACAGCTACACAAAATGACAGCCAGTTTCAAGTATTGAAACAGGTAATACTTGACGGATGGCCGGATGCGAGAAGTGATCGTCCAGCAACTGTGCTAGAGTTCTGGAATCACCGTGACGAAATGACGGTGGGCGATGACATAATTTTTCGAGGTCAGAAATTAGTAATCCCCAAAACCTTACGTCAAGAAATGATCGACGCTGTTCATATAGGTCATATGGGTGTCAATAAGACGGTAAGCCAACACGAGATATAATGTTTTGGCCTTTAATGACAAAGGACATAACTGACCACGTGTTAGCATGCCATTTATGCTTAACACACAGAAATGCAAATCCGAAACAGCCTCTTAAACCCCACGACGTTCCCCAAAGACCTTGGCAGCACGTAGCGTGTGATCCTTTTGCCCTAGACGGTAAAGATTATTTGATTACCGCAGACTACTACAGTAAGCACTTTGAGATAGACTGGTTACCGGACACAAAAAGTATCAGAGTGATACGCAAGTTAAAAGTGCATTTTTCCAGGTTTGGCCAGGTAGACTCACTGAAAAGCGACAACGGACCTCAGTTTAGCTCAGACGAATTCGCAAAGTTTGCTAATTAATGGAATTTCATGCAAGTGACATCTTCCCCAGGCCACAGCCAATCAAATGGTTTCATTGAAAAGATGGTCTCTGTAGAAAAGGGAAACTTAAGAAAAGTAAAGCTAGCAAAACTGATCCTTATTTGCCTTTCTTAGAATATCGTAACACGCCGCTCGAGTGTGGATATTCCCCAGCCCAGTTGTTGATGGGAAGAAGGTTAAAATCTATCTTACCCATGACTGAAAAGCAACTACAACCTCAGATGATTAATCACCAGGTTGCTATACAAACAATGCAAAACAGCAAAACAGTCCAAAAACAATATTATGATAAAGGTTCAAAGACCCTCCCTATCCTAAATGTTGGTGATTCATGCAGAGTGCAAATGGGTAAAATATGTATCCTAAATGTTGGTGATTCATGCAGAGTGCAAATGGGTAAAATATGGAAACAGGCTGTAGTGATAGAAACGCACGGAGAAAGGTCATTTTTTATTAAAACCAAGGATGGCGCAATTTTAAGGCGCAACAGACGATTCCTGCATAAAACGCGGGAAAAGTCTCCAAATATTAATCATGATGAATTCATGCAGCAACAAAATACTAGCAAAATATCAAATCACCAGACTCCTGCCAGACCTGTTTACTCACCAATTATAGAATCACCGAGATCTAACCACTCTCAAAATTCTCCTAAAGTTCACTGTCAATCACCCCATAAAGATCAGAGCCATGAATGTAACAATACACCATACCGCACGCGCAGTGGTCGAGAAGTAAAACCTAACAATTTATTTAGTGACAGCCAGTGGATTAAATAAGTTTTGAAATAAGTCATAGCAGACAGTATAATCACACAACTATACAACCCGTTTAACTATATCGTTGGATTATATATTTCATTCTTTTGTTTATGATTTATTTTATCTATATGTTTTATTTTACCTGATTTACCTATGAATGTTGTTTCTGAAAATAACTGACTGTTTTAAACACGATTTTGATTAATTTCAAAAGAAAGGAGATGTAGTATTATCCAATGACAGTATAATAGTCATGCGCATGCTCATAGAAACCCCGCTTTATGTTAAAGCTCATCGCAGAATAAATTTACATCTTGTAGAGTAAACACGTGTTGTGTTATACATTCACATCTGTGAAAGCCTATTTGATTTACATTATTCATCAAGCCCCACATCTTTACAAAAGGTTTCTGCAGTAAGTTGACATCTTTCCTATAAATGATGTTAAAAAGTGTAGCAGACAACATTCATTATAATGCATTTCGCTGTAGGAAATATTTAATGTACTGGTAGTCAAAATTTGTACCAAAATATATGTTCTTTTGAAAATAAAGGATGAACTTGTGCCCTTTCTAAAAACAACAAAAACTGAAAATAGTAGAAATGTCACCAGACACATTTTTCTGTAGCATAGGCCAGATGGTCATGTATTTTATTCTGTCAGTGTTAAGTACAGCTTGTCCCTTTCTTTTATAAAATTCATTTAAGCAGTTTTTATTTTCTGTCAGAAGTATTGACTTGATTTTATCTTTCATTTGTTAGAAATATGGTTAAATGAATTGGTTTCACATGATAGAATAGGATGTGATGATTTTCCTTGGCATAATTTACATCTACATCAACTGAGCATGCCTAACTATCTATCTCATCAAGGATGTTGTAGATTTGTCCTTAAATTTATAATTGATACAGCTTATATGCCATGAGCAACCAGTTTAGATCCATGTACAGTTAGATAAAAGGCATACTGGTAGGCCTTGGATTTCCAATAGGGAGAAGTTTTTCAATTTTAAGGAGATGTTTACTTAATTGTTTTAAATTTTATAAATGGCGTATGAACACAACAAATGTACTTGCTTACAGAGTATTCACAAAATCATGACCTAAGATCATAAAACTAAAACTGGATACCAGTCTTAATCTCAAACATCTGATTGAGCACTGGGCCTAAGATCATAAAACTAAAACTCAAGCATCCAATTGGCTGAAATGGAGACTAGTGGAGACCAGTCTCAAACCCCAAGCATTTGATAGGCTGAAAGAGTCTCCATTCTATCCAATCAGATGCTTGAAATGTGAGACTGGTCTGCATTCCCACGAAACCAGTTTTATCTTAGGCTCTAGTCTCCATTTCACCCAATCAGATGCTTTTATTAAGATTTGTTTTTATGCCCCCGGCATCTAGTGATTGAACCGTCCGTCCGTCTGTCCGTCCGTCCGTACGTCCGTCCAAGCGCACCGACGGGCACTTGTTGGGTACCAAGATACCCAATAAGTGCCCAATCAACACACATTCCCATTCATTCCGTTGTGTCTTATTGGGTACTTTATGTGCTTGTTGGGTAGTTTTAAACAAAAGAAATACCCAACAAATGTCCATCTGTAGGAATGTCCGTCCGTCCGTCCGGTTAACATTTTTCGGCAAGTTGGATATTTCTCAATTTCTACAAAGAGCATTGGCATGAAAGTTTACACACTTACTTAACAGTTCACAGGTCATGACCCTGACAAGTTACATAACTCTGGGTACCTTATTTCTGGTGTTATCTCCCCTTTTTGTACTTAAAAATATGGTTAACCTGTTTCGGCAAGTTGGATATTTTTCCTTTTCTACAAAGATCATTAGCATGAAAGTTTACAAACTTACTATACAGTGCACAGGGTATGACTCTTAACAAGTTACATAACTCTGGCTATCTTAATTCGGGGTTTTCTCCCCAATTTGTATTAGAGATAAATGGTTAACATTTTTCGGCAAGTTGGATATTTCTGAATTTCTACAAAGAGCATTGGCATGAAAGTTTACACACTTACTTAACAGTTCACAGGTCATGACCCTGACAAGTTACATAACTCTGGGTACCTTATTTCTGGTGTTATCTCCCCTTTTTGTACTTAGAAAAATGGTTAACCTGTTTCGGCAAGTTGGATATTTTTCCATTTCTACAAAGATCATTAGCATGAAAGTTTACAAACTTAATATACAGTGCACAGGGTATGACTCTTAACAAGTTACATAACTCTGGCTATCTTAATTCGGGGTTTTCTCCCCAATTTGTACTTAGAGATAAATGGTTAACATTTTTCGGCAAGTTGGATATTTCTGAATTTCTACAAAGAGCATTGGCATGAAAGTTTACACACTTTCTTAACAGTTCACAGGTCATGACCCTGACAAGTTACATAACTCTGGGTACCTTATTTCTGGTGTTATCTCCCCTTTTTGTACTTAGAAAATGGTTAACTTATTTCGGCATGTTGGATATTTCGCAATATCCACAAAGAGATCTGGCATTAAAGTTTACATACATACTTAACAGTGCACAGATGATGATCCTTACAAGTTACGTAAGTCTGGCTACCTTTTTTCTGGGATTATCTCCCCATTTTATACTAGGATATAAATGGTTAACTTGTTTTATTTGATTTTTGCCCTTTTTCGCTTAGAAATTAGAATTAAGACTTAGAAATTTTGGTTAAAGTTTCAATGTTAGTGTTTTTCTAAGGTAATGCTATAGAAAAAGGTTTAAAACAGATGTACTTAACTTACTTTGGTGAAAGTGTTGAGTGGTTACTATACTATACTATACTATACCATACCATACCATACCATACCATACCATACCATACCATACCATACCATACCATACCATACCATACCACACCACACCACACCACACCACACCACACCACACCACACCACACCACTCCACTCCACTCCACACCACACCACTCCATACCAAACCAAACCACACCACACCACACACCACCACCACCCCCACACCACCACCACACCACACCACTCCACTCCACTCCACACCACACCACTCCATACCAAACCAAACCACACCACACCACACACCACCACCACCCCCACACCACCACCACCCCCCACCACCCCCTCCACACCACCCCATCTCACACCACACCACCACCCCACCACACCACCAACAATAATACCGTCAACAACACCACCAATAACACCGTCAACAACACCACCAACAACTCCGTCAACAACAGCACCAACAACACCGTCAACAACAGCACCAACAACACCGTCAACAACAGCACCAACAACAACACCACCACCAACAACAATAGCATCACCAACAACCAACAACAATAGCATCAACAACACCAACAACTGACAACACCAACAACAACACTGACAACTAGACCAACAACAACACCACCAACAACACCAACATTACCAACACCAACAACAATACCAACAACAGCAACAACACCCACACCACCACCGACAACAACCAGCATACCATACCTTACTATACTACACCACACCCCACCACATCACTATAGGTTGGCAGGGATAGTGGGTTGATGGGTGTGGGATCAGGGGTGTATGGACTGGGTTGTGTAAACCCTCTAAAAAACCTACAATAATAAAGTAACTGTAATTTATTGATTTCCTAACTTGGATTAAGAAACTTTTGTTCATGTGTGTGTGTTGGGTGTCATAAACTCCTGAATCACTCCCCAGTTTAAATGAAGCCCAGTTTTAAATGTGTTTCTGACTGGCTCTTGTTATGATAAATTCTTTTCATGTACAGGTTCTGGCACCAGACGGTTATTTTCATTATTTAGAACTAACTTGTCATTTTAGTTGCAGTTTTAACACTGTGCTATCATTTAAAATTTGTATCGTTACAAACTTCGCTACCGGGGGCATATGTGTTTTCCGAACACAGCTTCTTGTTTGCTATAATCTTGGTCCTGAAAATTTTTTTTCCAATAAAATCCTAAATACATGTGTTGATTGTTTCAGGTTCCGTTTGGTAAGATGGCCTTCATGCCAGGCCAGCTTGTACACACCAATGAGATCTTGGTGTTGCTAGGTGATAACTGGTTTGCTGAAAGATCAGCAAAACAGGCTGCTGACATTGTTGATCGTCGCATTGCAAGTAAGTCGTCATGTCATGGGCTTCCTGCACACCTGAATACATCTATTTATCACATGCCATTTTTGTAAGCAATGTAGTGTAGCCATTACATATTTTCTTATATTACATATGTACATGTAATACAAGTATAGGATTTTGTTGTTGCTTTTGACTCTACTCTTAGTCCTTTATAAAAGAACATAGAAGCTTGATAAGTTTCTTTTATTACTGTCCTTATGTTCTTACCGATTTGACTCCAAGGACTCTGGTTTCTGTAAGATTATTGAGTACCTGCCCTTTAACTTTACCATGCTATCAGCTTCTTGAGTTTTATATGTTTGTGTGCTTTGGCATGCATAATTGTCAAGTTGATGGGTGGGTTGGAGCTATTTCACCAAGACAACTTGTTTGTTCATGTGAAAACCTGTTGGGGCAAGTGTAAGAGGTTTGTGCACCATAGCACCTGGCTTTAACACCCAGTGGCAATTTGTTTTGCCACTGAAAGATTCAAAGTGGAAACCGCTCAGGTTCTCATTATTGTTAAGTGTTGCAATTACTCATATATTTCAATTTATGATTTTAGCTGTAAACAAACATATTGAGGAGTTGAAGAAACAGAGAGAGTTACTGGAACCACGGCAACAGTTCACAGATGAACTGCAGCAAATGACCAAAGTATGTGTGCTTTCTGGAACTGAGTCCTACAACATTGTATTAGCCCTTTACTCCATAGACACCTTTATTACATGGACGAACAGTGTAGATCCTGATCAGACAGCATGTCTATGCCATCAGATTAGGATCTACACTGTTCACTTAAATTCATTAGGTTATTTCTGACCAATATGCATCCAGTGTAGATTCGTGTCAGACTGCAAGGATGTGCCAGATTTTCTCAATCTACACTGGTTGCATACACATGTATAATATCAAAGTAAAGGGTTAGTAATGAAGTGGATGGGATTCAAATATTAGAAAGAAATTTAAAACATTATGTAGGGGTCAACCCTTCCATCACCACATAAATGTCCAGATTAAAGCCTGTTTTGAAATGATAAGCCATAGTGATATCTAGATTCTAGTGATATCTAGGTTTCAATTTGAATTGTTTTAATTAAACATGAAGCATTTTAAACTAACGTTTTTCATACCCTGATGAATGCAGTAAAATTACATTATGCTTTGAACTTTAATAGGAAGGTGGAGAAATGTTTGAAATCAGAGAAGAATATGATGAAGAGAAAGAAAAACTGTGGAAAGGTAAGAGAATAAAGTAGGAAACTTAATTTTTCAAGAAGATCTTCTGATTAATGATTCAGCTTTTTATCCATATAACAGCAGATAAAAGTTGCACTTACACTGTGCAAGAACATATAAATACCATCAAATACTCAAAGAATAACAGATGAGGAAGATACCATGGTTTTGCAGTCAAACCTAAATATGATTATGTTATAGTTTCCTGTTTTCTGTTCAGCTTTATAACATAACATGCTTTTTTCTCATTGGGTAAACCAAATAAAACCAACAGTGATATCTTTTTGTATTCGAACATTAAAATTTGTGCATACACAGTCCTGCATATTAAAAGACAAGTTTTTGGAGCTTTGTAAATTAAAGAATTATCAGTGAATACTATAAATAATTTATTCCTCGATATAATGTTTAATTTTCCTATTTCATTATTTACACCCAGAGGCCCACAAAATGCATGTGAAGAATTACAGAACCAGACTAAAACAGGAAGTTGGGGAGAATACAGCTAATCAGCCTCCTCCACAAGAAGAGCAGACTGGTCTCACAAATGAAGAGCTTTGGGCTAGACTGGACCAGTTAGAGAAGATTGAAGATGAAAGAAGGGAGATGCACAAAATTGGGTTTGTTAACATTAAAATATGAAGACTATGTTTCTTAGGATTTAGAATTTGAAAGGACAAAGCTTTGCAGCCAGACAAGGCATTTCAGGCAAATTTCAGACATTTGTTCACCTAATGACACACATCATGGTCAAGTTTTTGGCTGTTACTATTAATCTGTTAAAGGCAGCCTGAGCCTGACTTCACAGTACTTGGTTTAAAAAAGTACAAAACATGTTGTGAAAAAGTGAAGCATGTATATCAGGAATTGCTACACTCAGAAAACACAGCCTCTCCACACAGCCAAAAAGCAGAGAGGAAGAGAGCATAGGTTAATAAAATGATACCCTTAGGAATGGTGAGGGCAACAATTTGCCAGGGAGGTTTTAAACCAGATTCTATGGAGATAATAAAGGGTGATATTGCATGATACAAATCTCAAAACATAAGCTGTTGGATATTTTGAAGACTTGTCTTAACAAATCAGATGCTTGAGATTTGAGACTGATCTCCTGTTTCAGTTTACCATAATAATCTTTGTCTCCTAGAAGCAATTGTACTAAGCTTGGCCATAAAGTTTGTTGAAGAGAATCATTTTGATGAAGTATTATGATGTCTCTTACTATAAAGGTTAAGTGTAGCCATGTTCAGGATGTTTCTTACATTTTTAGGACAAAAGCCGAAGCTAAACTTGAGGGATATCAATATCCAAGTTTCCCTCATGTTGTCCGAAACCCCACAGGTGTCCAGAAAGTCACTGATTCACATGACAGAGGTAAACCAGATGTCACAGAACATTATTCTGACGCAGATGAGGATGAATCATCATACACAGCTTCTGATGAGCTAGACTCAGATGATGATGATGAGGAGGATGAGGATGTGGAGGAAGAGTATTCAAGGGAGATAACTTCGAAAGGCACACTAATACATTTTTCACATAACAAGGTATACTTTCAAATTTTCACAGTGAACTTTGTGAACATGACCATATGAGTGTGTAGTGAACCACATTCAATTACATTCCGTGGTCATCAGGCCATTTTGTTTAAAAATATCAAATTGAATAACTTTTAACAATATGCTTAGCAAATGTCCAAATTAAATACAAGGCATACCTCATCAGATGGCAGATTGGTCAACTTGAACATTTTTACGCAAGTTTTCAGTTTTTATTTGATTGAATTAAAACATGTCATTGACATAAATGGTCATCAGGGATTACACCCACAGATTCATGTCCCATATCTCTGGAGCTTTGTTTCTGAGTTCTTCCCTTTTTAAATTAAAAGAAAATGTTAAACATTTCTAAGTCAATTCAAAACAACTGTAGTGATTAAGTGATTAACTTTGAACTCAACACAAATAATCCTTAAAACTGTAACAACAGCTATTTTCCAAAAGTCTGTTTCCCAATTCTTATATTTTCCTTGCATCCATACAAATGAGATGTTTAAAATTTTTTGGTGCTGGTAGCATTAATAATGCATGATACCTAACTATTAAATAAAAATCAGTGTATTGAAAATCAGTTTCATGACCTACTCTTCAGTTTTATAGTAGCACCTTAAAGAAAAGCACTAACAGGGATTGTCTCAGGCTGTTGGAATAGGGAGAAGTTTTTTTTCTTCTGTTTAAACCTTTCCTTCATAGATACAACTTAATTGTGTGGGCGAACAGTTTAGATCTAGATCAGCCAGCACATACGTGCCATCTGATCAGGATCTAAACTGTTCGCTTTTTTATTTGTAAGGTTATTTATGACTAAATTGCGACCAGTGCAGATCCTGATCAGACATTACAGATGTGCCGGCTGATCAGGATATACACTGGTCGCACAGGCGTAAAAATGCATATATATGGAGGAAAGGGTTAAGGGAGAAGTTAACTAAGTCTTTTCACTTTCTGTATGAAACATGAGAGAGAAAAACTTCACCCTTGGCTGAGCAGAGGGAGAAGTTCTCGAGGCAATTTCTCCCATATCCTTCTAAGCCATTACCTGGCTACATTATATTCCATTGATATGTATTGATTAATACATCTGTCAAACATTTATCATTTTTAAAGCACTACAGTGAAACTTCCCAATATGTCATTCATTCTTGTGTGCAGTTAAATCTTGCACAATCTATTCTATTTTCAGGAAACATGCCTCAGTGAACCTGTGGCTTCCAACACGGATATTGTTAGTCCAGGTGACATTTACCAGAGATATCTTAGAACAACACAACCCAAGTCAATACTGAAGAAATCTCCAGCTGAACCGAAGAAGAAGGTGAAACATAAAACAAAGAAGACAACAGTAGCCTTTGATACTGGTTCAGAGGATGACAACTGTGTCATACAGGTGGTTAGGTTTTTTTGTTCTGTTTTATTTTTAATACTTTTCACCATTTTATTGCCAACAAATTCTGGTTATTTTCATTTACACCTGCCAAGTTATTTGTTGATATATCCTATGAAATAAGTGGAGGGATAAATAAAGATATTTCTCTTTTAACCCTTTCCTCTAAAATAGGCATTTTTACTCATGCGCGACCAGTGTGGATACAGATCAGCCGGCACATCCGTGCCTTCTGATCAGGATCTGCACAGGTTGCATTTTGGTCAGAAATAATATAATGAATCAGATGTGCCGGCTGATCTGGATCTAAACTGTTCCTCTATGCAATAAAGGTGTATCTATGGAGGAAAGGGTTAACTCTATTCCTTGGTTATGGCAATTTGTCATACATGCATATGGGATACGAGTCATATCCATCCAGGGCTGAAGGTTATAAATCTGAGATTGGAAACCATCTCTAATCTCAAGCATCTGATTGGCTGAAATGGCGACTGGTTGCCATTTCAGCCAATCAGATTCTTGAGATTGGAGACTGGTTTCCATGCTCAGTTTTATAACCTCTGGGCGCAGTAATGTTTAGAAAAAATTATTTCTGTTGTTTCTTTCAAGTCATTTGCATTCCATCTTTTCAAATGATTCATTTGCGAGGTGAGGGGTAGGGGGCACTTGGGTATATTAGATTGGAACAATGGTTCATGAAAGAGACAGTAGTAGCAAGATAGTTTATTTATGGCATTTCATGAATTAATGGTAAGTTGTCATAGATAGAGTGTTGAATTTTACTTCACAGTAAATATATTAAAGAGAGATGGGTTTTGGCATGTGTGTTTAAAATTATGTATTATCCATTGGTTGGTATTAAATTTAATTAATATATTTTTGTTAATTTTAGGAGAAACCTCCTCCGATGTCAGTGGAGAAAGCTTTTTCATCAACTGTTGTTGAGAAGACACCAGCAGAGATGATTTCTGTGACATCACATCAGCAGACGACATCACAGAGACCTGTGTCAAAGTTCAAATCTAGATCAACCAATCAGAATAGAGAATTACAGACTTCTGTCATTGAAACAAATGCTCAATCTGTTGAGACAGTTAATGCTAAAAATGCTAAACCTGTGTCTAAATTTAAAGCTCAAAGACAGAAAAATGAGAGGTAGTAAAATGAGTTGTTAAAATAAAATGTGCAATGAGAAAAGTGTGTTTGTGGTTTTTATGAAAAAGCAAGTGTATTTAGTCTGTTTAGTCATTATCGTACAAGCGATTTTATTTGAAGTAAAATAATTAACTTTTATTCAAATATAAATTATCTTCTGATTGAGGGAGTTTTGCAAACATATATTAAGTGGTAAGAAATGAACATTTATAAAGATCAGAAAAGTCAATTGGTCTCTTATTGTTAATGGTAGTAGTCTGAGGCATGTTATAGACTTAAATTTGAGACATGCAGTTATTACATATGTTTAAAAGGCCTGATGTCAGAAATAGTAAGAGTCATAAAAATTAATTTAAAATGAGATGTTTCAGGAAATAGATGATAAATATTCGTCTTCATTCTATTATAACTTGGAAAAATATGAATGTACACTGGGTTAGAATATAATAGAAACCCAGATGTGCACGTGCAAACCACTAATAACAAATTACATTACTGTTTTTTTTTTACTGTCGCCACTGTCCATATGTTTATAGTTCAGATAAAATGATACTTGTGCTTTATTTGTCTGTTGTTTTAGTGTTCCTTATTAAATTTTGAGTAGTATAAATTCACATATAAGTTTTTGTTCGCTTGTTGTTGTTCTTTTTTAAAGAAAATTATTCAATAATGCCAACACACAGGTTCGTTTATTATTATTTGTTCCTCGATTAGTGTTTGACTATTTCCCAGGTTGCATTATTATTGCAGTAGTGAAGGAGAAATTAGTATTCATTTTTTTATATATTGAATCGTTCAAATAATGTTTGCTGATTGCGTTATTCAAAGATAAGAGTTTCACCCTATGTCCGGAAAAGTGTTCATTTTTTAATATTGAAGAGTTCAAAAATTTTGCTCAGTGCATTATCTGAAGCATCGAAGTTTGAATCTGGATAGTTTTCTTGGGATTTTTCACAAGACAAACCTGTGGGAACCAACTTAAACAAAATTATTTCATTTCCATTAAATCCTTTCACCAATAAGGAAGAGGTAAATTGATGAAAACCAAGGATTTTGGGACGATCTTGAGAGATTAATCTGGTTTTTGGAAGCTCAAATTCGCAGACAGCTTGACCATCCTTGTTCACATGAAAAATTCGTTTAATATTGTTACAATCTGCAATCAAGAACTGATCTCCAAATATACAGTAAACCCTATTTGACCCTGGATGTTTGCTATTGGCAATTGTCCATTGTACTATGCCGTCAGTTCCAAAGGCCTTTATTCCAAGCTCATCAGCAAGAACAATCATATGACTGATTTCTGAATAAACAATCTGGCATGATGTTGATAGCTGTTTCTGTTTTTGTCGTCTTTGTATTCATAAGTAGTAAAGTTTTTGAGAAGTTCTCCGTTCTTGGTAAAAACTTTAACTTCCCCCTTTTTCACTTCCCCTGTTTTCACTTGCAATATGTGTTCCCTATTTTCCGTCATTTCCTTTTCAGCCTTACAACAAACGTAGAGTTCTTGTTTTTCATTATCAAAGCACAGTGCTGTACATGCTATGTTCATTACTTTACCAAGTCTCAATTGATCATCGCAAAAGACAATCTGTGTTGTTTTTTCGAAAGCAACTGCGACTTTTTCTTCACCAAGAGAACAAATTGAGATTGGTTTTGCTCGGATTTCGGTTCTGTCTCTTTCGTAATAAAGTTTTGTTTTGGGATCATTTCGTTGAGAGACTTGACAAGGCGATTCCTGCTCGCAGAATCTTACTATATAACCAGATTGGCATACGATCAATTGTCCATTTTCTAGAACGTATGCCATGGTGATGACTGGGCGTTCTTTGTTCTTGTTAAGTAAACTTATATGATATTCAAATTGTGCATGTATAGCCGCGTTGTGTTTTGTTTCTTCTACTACTTTTCCAAGAGATGCTGCATTCTGTAAGGCGGAATCAAAGGAAAATCCAATTTCGGCTTGTAACCATTTTGTTGACAACCTGTTCGCAGCTTGTTTCGTTTCTTTCAGCCCGCCCGGCTAGCTCAGTGGATAGAGCATCGGACTGTCAATCCAGGGGTCGTGAGTTCGATCCCCAGCCGAGGCGGGAAAAAAATTTCTCCGTGACAATTGAGCTCGGACATTGCGTCTGAGAGTCATTTGTCCCTCACCTCTGATTCAAGTGAGGAAGCAGTCAGTCGCTTGCGGAGAAATTGGTTAGTACCTAGTACTGGTTAGAGACCCAGGAACACCGGTTAGGTGGACTGACCGCCGGGATATAACCAGAAAGGTGTTGAAACCAGGCGTTAAACCCCAAACAAACAAACAAACAAACATTCGTTTCTTTCAACATTTTGTTGCAGTTTTTCAAGTGGATGAATGCATGTATATCACTTGTCTCCGAGTCGTACAGGTGTTGAAACGTTTCTTCTGTCAGTGACTGTAGCTTTTCTAATGCTTGAATATCTGATTCCACAGAAGAAACATGAGTGTGATGCGCGTATTTGATTTTTTTGTCTTGAATCATCAGCAAGCTGTTTTACCTTTCTTAACAAGTTATTTTCATATTCGTCGATTTTTCCGATCACATTTTCTTTTTGCTGATTAAGTTTATTAATGTTTTGATGTCTCTTTTCACGTTCTGTCTTGATTGTTTGTAAACAGTCATCCCTAGAGTGTTTAATATATTGCAGGTCTTGTTCCCATTCATCAATCCCAACGTCCCGTATAGCGATGACTCTCACATGTACTGAAATTTGAAAACGTTACTAAATCAGATGTGTCGGTAACCTCAACTGAGGGGCCTGTGCTCAATACAAATAACTGAACTCGGAACATCTTAGCAGTACATTTTGTCATTTGAAATATTTCCATGATAATAGGAAGATTTAATTATATTTTTATAAAAAAAGTATTCCATGAAAATAACCTACATTTACTCAAAATTGGAATAAATATGTTTTCAAATGTAGAGATCTCAGTCACGTAAACGACGCAATGATTATGCGGATTCAACGCCTACTTTACTTCTGGGAAGGAGGGTGCGGTAACCGAGCTCATAAGAAAGTTATTAACTAAGAAATATTAAAATTTTGTTTTGGCGTTATCAAATTTTGTTGACTATTTTAGTTGTGTGAAACACATGTTTATCGTTATCATTGTCCCTCCAATGGAAAGCGGAAAAAGTGTTTTCTTGAAATAGAAGTTTCCCACCTCGGAGATTTTCATCTTAAGCTCGCAGCGTCCATACAATATTAATTTGACAATTAATTTACAAGTAAACGCTTTCCAAGAAAGAACGCGAAAATATTATACATTATTCATCAACTTATGTAAAGTTTCTTCTATTTTTAACGAAGTTTTGCGAAATATATACGAGAATAACTACGCTCACTATTTATTTAAGGCATGAAGCGTCTTTACATGCTCTACATGTATCGTCGATTGAAGTTTCAAAAATGAAAGATCATAAATAAAAGTTATGCACAAATAATTTAAAACTAACATTTTTTTTAGATATATATATATTACTTTTCAGGAGTTTGCAAAATGTTGATGTAAAGCAATAAATAAATATTTACTTTTTTTGTAACCATGTAGGGATATTGAATATATCAGATCTGTTTGAACCCTTTTGAAATAAAAGTAAATAAAAATTAAAAAAATAAACAAATATTAAATAAACAAATAAATAATTAAAAAAATGAAATAAATAATGAAAGTAAATGCAATCATTGAACTTAATTTTGTAAAAATTGAAAAAGTGTTTTGTCATCGGTACCTATGTCTCAAGTGAACGCAAACTTCACAACAAACTTCGTCATGTTTGGAACAGAACTTGTCTATCTCTTTTCCGTTGTGGACTGAACAACCCAGTGGAGACTCTACAATTCGTTCGCCAGTGTCTTCCTCTACGCTTGCTATCTGTTTTTCTGGCACGTTTATTGTTTTATGTCCGGCCAGAGCAGGAAACTTGTTGTGGTCTTTCAGACATTCATTACAGAGGTGCAATGCACAATCTGAACAAAATCCTTTTGTGAGGCTATCACTGCCGCATTGTTTACAAACAGAACATTTACTTGAATCACGGTCCTTATCGACGGCTGCAAACTCCATATCTTACTGACAGTCAAATAAGATCTTGAATTAATTTCAAGCTAAATAAATCATTTGCTTTTTTGTTAAATGTTGAGTTCTCGTAACACGCTAAAACTTTGGACCAAAAGATATTATGTTGTACCGTTTATAGCTGGTTTACGAAATCGATTTCAATTTTATTTGTGGAGCCAGTTCTTTGTGTGAACCTATAGAGATATTTCTATAGTATAGATCGGTTTTTAAATTTGATCCAAGACTGTTAAAGAAGCTTGTTTGGGTTATTTATATTTAATTCAGAACACTGTTGTTTTCCAAGTTATTCTGATCTACTAAAATAAGTACCAGATATGAAAGACTTCCAAATATCTTTTATAACGACAGTGAATTGTGTGTTACTAGTTCAGTTGGAATTACTATCGAAAACACTCTATCTTGGGATAAACAAGTTAACAGTCGTGAAAAAGTGCAATTCTCTTCTTTTTCTCTTGATCCGTATCAAACAGTTCCTACCTTTAAAAATGCGAATACAATTTTACAACGCATACATTTTACCACAATTCGATTACAGCTGTATAATTTGGGGAAATTGTACACATAGTATTGAGGAAAGATTAGTAAAATTTCAAAAGCGGGCAGCCAGGATAATTCTTGATAAAGACTTTGCTACTCCTGCGGATCTTTTCTTACAGTTAAATTGGATAATATTTCCTGAACGCGTAAATTATCAAAAGGCCATACTCATGTCCAAAGTTTTCAATAACCAAGCTCCAGTTTAGTTAAAAAACCATTTCCTATTCACATCCGACATACATTCAAAAAATTGCGTTCTGTTTCAAATCCACAGCTCTATTCACCAAAACCAAACAGTAAACTATTTCGCAAAACATTTATTTACACAGGAACACACATCTGGAATTCTCTTCAAGAATATGTAAAAAGTTCTAACACAATTCAACAATTCATAAGCTGAAAGAAAGCCTTCGCCTTGTTACAAAATGTAGTTCCATTGCAACCAGTTTTGTAGCTTTGTAGTTTTGTTACTTTTGTAATTTGTATTTGTTACCATATTATACTGTTTATCTTTGTCAAATGTCTATGTAAATGTACATACTTTGAGGGCCTTATTGAAAATTGACATTGTCAAATAAGTCACCCTCTTAAAATTATTATTATTATTATTATTATTATTATTATTATTATTATTATTATTGTTGTTGTTGTTATTACTAAAACCCGTTACAGACTAATTAAGATAATTGTGATATTTTTCAAAATACTGCATTAGATTTTTTTTGTATTTTTTTCGGTAGAGTTCTCACAGTGGATCACTTACAAAGACATTGCATTCAAGAAGGAAAGTTGTGCCTTTCACGCTGTTTTATTTCTATTACAAAGTTTCAGATCTATATGCATGATAAAAAAATAATATTCATCAATATATTCCATTTACTGTCCCTGTGATGGATTAAAGCTAGTTTTGTTTTCCCCTGTGCCAATGAAAGATGCGCAATAGATTAGCGTTTTCATCGCAGATTTATAACCAAAACTGGTTGTTGCAGTCTTACAATCATAGTATTTTGTGAACCAATAAAAATAACTAAACATCCCTCTTTATTTATCAAACTTAACAACTAAACATTTCTGTGTTTATATGCAACGATTATAATCGTACGTCAAGTTGCGTCTGCAAACAGAAATTGAAATCGTTTTAAATCTTGTTTTGTGAGAACTAAAAGATATCATAAATATCAAAAATAGAAACTACCCCACGGCAAGATAACATTGGAACTCCCATATAATATTCAAGAAAGTGTATGTAATGTTGATCACCAAAATGTCCTTTCCAACATCGAATTTGGCAAAATGTATTAAGTTGCCGAAATTTAAATATTATATTTTATGCCACAACATTTATGAAAGGTGCTCGTATAGATTTACTCTTGTCCGTTTGTCTGTGTGTACGTTTGTAAATCCGTCCTCTTCCTTGTCTGCCTAACTAAAATGGTTTTAGCAATCCTCGCCGAGACTTGATTGTAGGTAACATGTGCCGGGTAATAAACATCCAGACCGGCAATATATCCTTACATACACTGTCAATAAAAGATATAAGACAAGAAACAGAAATGGTTAATTGCGTTGGCAGGAATCTGCAGTTCCATTTCTGCCCGTGAGTGGGCTCGGTCAGACCGGGTTTGTTTTGGTTATTTGTCGTGAATGTCATCTTTTAAGATATCGTTAGATAAGAAAATCCGTTTTTAATACCAAGTGCACTTTTGTCTTAACCATTTTGATTTGTTATATCCATTTCAGATTAAATATATAAGATGTACTTAAGTTTTATTTTCTTATTAGCTTTTGTTGCAGTGTTCGCATTTTCTTCTTTTGTTGTTAGTGTGTGCTTTGTAAAATATGAACTGCAGTGTGTGCAATTTTTGCGTTCAGTTATTACCGGTAAGTTATTATGTCCTTTTTAAAGAACGTTCAATTCACTTTTACAAATATCTCATATTGTTTACATAAGGACACAAGATATTGTTGTCAGTATCTTATTACTCACGTGGGCATATAACATGATGTTTTGTGTTGTTTAGTTTTTGTGAATTAATGTAAATTATATTTTAGGAATTTTTAGATTAAGTTACATGTATTTTTCTTTACTGTTTTAACGTGTCTTAAATAGCATTTGGAAAATAAAGATTAATAAATAAATAACATTTATTTTTGCAAAGTTCTATTGAACAGTATTTTGCCGCAAAAGACATTTTTAATAATTTTAATGCAATGACAACCCCGTCAACATCAATATCCGGAGATTCATGTGTGTTATTTGATATTGGTATCAGTAATTAAATCATTGTTATGGACATGTGGATGTGCGATATAGACTAAGCATTTTCAATTCAGTCACGTCATGTATGTTAAGGGTAGTTTTTACTACTTACTGATAAACAAACAACCTTGAAGATAAATTATCGTGTTCTGAAACGGGAATGTCGATGTGTACCTTGTGTTCGAAGTTTGGCATTGAAACAAAAGCTGAAGAATATTGTGTGGGATGTAACTTTCACCTATGCCATCAATGCCTCGAATTCCACAGCAAGTTTCCTGCTCATGCCAAACCCCAACGTTACGGTTTAGATCCGGCAGATAATGACTCTGCAGCGGGACGTACAAATGCCGAGAGTGTGGCTGGGATCACGTGCCAAATACACAGAGGAAAGGCAATCGACCGGTTTTGTCGTAGTCATGATGAAGTTTGCTGTGAAGTTTGTGTGGTGATAAAACACAGGTATTAGACAATTTTGTATTTAAGGTGCCTCTATCAAGATACATCACTCATTACAACCAAACATCAACAGTTATTCCACCACCATGCTTATCAAATTCTAACATTTCTAAATTGTAGTAAAACTATTTGAGTGACTTTCTTCCATCTTAACACAAATGATTTACGAGTATGTCGTATTTCATACGCTATCCAACTAAATGCTTGTATCTTGTTAATAATTTGTCGGTCAATAGCTATTCATAGCTAATGTTAATCTTTATCATTTATAATACCGACTGTAAATAAAGTTTGTATCTGATCCAATCTGTTAGCACATCAGTATATCTTTTTCTGTAACTCTCGACCTTTTTGTTACAAAAGTATGCCCCTATAAGGTATAAAATTCAAACATTTCGTTATAACGTTGAAGCTCTTACTTCTTGCGTTACTCAGTAGGTACTTTACACAAATGATTTCCAGTACTCATATCATCAACACGCCCTTTAAAAAAGCTTAGTTCTGAAACTTGTACACACTAATATTGAACTGTATTTCAAATGACATTGATAAACGCTGAAATCATTTTTATAAATCTTTTGTCCTTTTCTCACCTGTGATCAAAACCGTGAATCTGTCACTTCTTTTTCAAAATACCTGTGCTTGAAATTATGAGACTTGTCAGTTTAGAATCGGTTATCGCAGTCCGTCATTTTCGCACACTCTGGTTGCATCTTTGTTGTTGATATTTTGTCATCTTTTGAATACCACAAAATACTTACCTTTTATAGCTATGTTAGTTTAAGATGTTTTAATAGTATATGAAACAGTATTTTTGCTACTTATTTTATTTGAGCTGTTCGTGTAAACGGTAATACTGTCAATGTAGTATAAGCACAACCGAAATATTAGTTTTAAGTTTTAAGCTTATTTGTGCACTTTGCAATGTTCGTCTCCACTTAGCGTTTGTTACTTTAAATAACATGTCACCAAAAATCAAGTATTGTTAAAATATGTTGTCATGTTATAAATTAGCAGTACAAGACTGACACCGACTGACAACACCTACATTGAAAGAATTGAACATCAATTTGCTCCTTAGTTACATATGGAAAAAATGTCATTATTTGAATCCACCACAACATTACTTATCAGCTCTGCTGCATAAACGGTGAACTGCGAAATGTTAAAAGCAGCTGGATTTTATCAGCACTCTTAAATTGCGTCAAGTCTTTGAAATGAACTTTACGAAATCAAATGTCAACCAATATTCATAATTCGTATTTCTAAATCAGTTTTAATGATGATTTTATTGATGTTTTTTTTTCTAAATTCAAATACTCTGTCAGCTATAAACGGCAATACTAGTACATTTGTAGTTTGTTTGTCTTTGTCTGTATTGCAGCCAAGGACATCTTGCTGATCAAACATTGGAATAATTCGACTAAAGCAATAAGTAAATGATTGGACAATTGTAAGGATAATCTGAAATTCTTTGGTCAAATTATATCATTACAAGGTACGTGCAGTTATCACGTGTTCGTATGTATTTCCAGGTCCTGTGAAGCAACTGTATCAATTAGAGAAGTTGCCGAAGGTGTACGAGAGGGCGAAGAATGGAAACATGTTAAACTTTCATTCGAAAGAGTAATGGAACATATTGCAAAAGAAAATGACAAGAGGAAAGAAAACATGAAGACACTAAATAGTCAAAAGAACAAAATCCTTGCTGACATAAATAAACAAGAAGATGACGTAACAGCAAGAGTGAGAGAGCTTGGTGATATTTCCAGGCAGGAAGTAAGTAAGAAACATGAAGACTGCATAAAAGCTGTCCGGTCTGATGTCAAAGCTTTGGAAACTGTTCTGTCACTATCCCCAATTTATTCCCAGAAACTGAACGATACGGAATCGAGGGATATGGAAACATTTATCAATTTAAAAAACTGTAAGCAGATTGTAAAGGACGCCGAGGAAGTTGTTGCATTATTGTCTGAAAACTGGCTTCAAACAGAACTCGAGTTTTCCTTTGATAAAACGCTTCTAGATGCAGCAACTAGTCTGAAGTCTTTCGGAGATGTTGTTGAGAAAACAAAGTTAAATACAACTTACAAAGCAACGCTTGACAAGAAAGTAAATGTCAAATTAGAGGTCGACGAAAATCGGTGTCAGATCATGGGTATTTGTCGACAAGAAAATGATGACTTGGTTATTAGCGACCATGATAATGGAAGAATAAAACGTTTCGACATTGAATTGAAAATCAAGGATTACATTAATTTACCTGGAAACCCAGTGTCAATGTGTATTACCGGCAAACAAGAAGTTGCCCTTGCATTGCGGGAACAGAAAAAGATACAGTTTGTATCTTGTGGAGAGCAGTTGTCTCTAGGCTCAGTTATTGACACACCAGAACGGTGTAACGGGCTTTGCTATAATTCTGTGAAGGAAGTGTTGTACGTCTGCTGCTGGTCGGATGATAATCAAAGTGGAGCAGTGCACGTCGTCGAAAAGTCAGGAAAAGTGTTAAGACCAATTATTACAATGGAATCTGCCCAGTTGTGCAGCCCTTGCCAGATTATTTGTTTGCCTGATGATGATAATATCGTTTTAGCTGATAGTACTTTGGGCGTAAAAATGCTGGATGCAAGTGGAGCAGAGATGTGGACATATTCCGACAGGTCATTAAGTCGACCATGGGGTGTCTGCAGGCTACCCTACCAGCAATATCTGGTAACTGGTGCCAATTCGTCAAATGTTTTGCAACTGAACAAGGATGGCGAAAAGGTTGTTGAACTACTGGGTGCAGAAGAGAAATTAAAATATCCATCGGTGTTGAGATTTGAAGACGATAGCAACAGTCTTATGGTTGGAGGAATAATGGATTATATATTGGTGTTTAAACTTACACGCACATAATGAAAGTCTCTGGCAAGCAAAATGTGGCCATTTTGTGTTAATGTTACTTTACCATTTACCTACAACAAAGTGTTCACAAAGAACATAAACACAATTTTCAATACGTGACTATTTTGAATGCAGGCGACACTGTTGGATCTTCGCATGACGTTAGCACGGTTGCCAGAATATATATAGTTGCTGCTAAAATTTATCCGATTTATCCATGAGATAGGTTTTGTGAAATCACATTAACCATGTGAATGTAAACCGTTTAATTACAGTGAAGTTTTTGAAAAGGAAAATAAATCAGAGAAACAGAATAAGCAACGTGGAAGTCTTTAATTTCACTCAAAATATTTGCAAATTCTATTGATTAAAAATCAGTGCACTTTCTGAACTAAGAATATCAAGTAGTTCTAAAACATTAATAAAAATATGGACGACCAATACCGCAAAGAAGAAGTATTTGCACTAATCCAATTCATTTTCATTTAGTCTATTTCCAGTCAAATTGGTTCATGAAATGATTTAAATTTATTTATTAACATGTAATTTTAAAAAGAAGAGTGCAGTTGTCAAAACAATGGAAGTTTTGTTTTACTTCGATACATCAAAAACAAACAGAATGACTTTAGAACGAAAAGACATGAAAGAAGACGTGATTTAAAATACATGAGAATGGTCACATGAGAAAGACACGGCCTCCAATCACATTGAAAACAATGAACGAAAATGAGAACCCGAGGGGTTAAGCTTTGGAGCCGTCAATGGCAAAATATATTGCCACTGGTGGGTCTCTAGGATGCAACAACCTCACTCTTGTCTCTATAGGTTCTCGTATGAACAAACAAGCACATTTTGTTGGGCTTTTTTTGGTAAAATAATACCAACCCACCCATCAACTCGACAAGTTGCACCGTTCTAGTTTGTTATTTCTCGCAAACATACACTCAACAAAAGTTCTAATTCACTTTTTGTCCGTAATTTTTTATTAGAAAGACATTGAATTCACTCTTTATTTATGATCATGTGCCAACAACAGTCTTCAACTTAAGCTTTAATCTTATAATAATTGACCTTGGAACAGTTTGGCAAGAGTTATTCTTAATTTTGCTAAAAATGCATTTGTTGCATAAAAAGGTCAAGCACACAGAAATTTGCTCTTAATTCCTTGTTTTGTTTTTATAGGACCCCTCATTAGTAGGAAAAACAGAAAACATGATTAATCAATAGCACATTTGTTTTAAAAAAAACCCTTTCAAAGTATCCAATTTTAAAATTACCTCCCTTTTAATTAAAGACTTCAAATTTTGACCCTGCGCTGTAAGTAAATGGTATTGGATTTGTTTAAGAAAAAAAAAGCGACATATGCATATCAGGAATCGCCACACTCAAAAAACACAGCCTCCCCACGCAGCGAAAAAGAAGAGAGGAAGAGAGAGAGAGAGAGAGAGAGAGAGAGAGAGAGAGAGAGAGCGCATGTTTTATATATGTATGTCAATTCAAATAGGACGCCACAAACAATTAATAAACAAGAGAACCTTTGGGGATAAGAAAACAATCAATAAAGCTTAAAAAGACATTAGATAATTGATTTCTAGACAAAACAGTTCTTTCCACAACCCCTCTTTACGTAGGGAAGAAACGAAACTACCATACATTGTAAACATATACAATGAATGACCAATTGGAACTTTTGTTGAGTGTACATTTAAAGTACATTCTGGAACTACATTTCCGATTCGTGAAAATTCAGCGTCTTCATAGCGAAAAAAGGTCATTCTAACCCTTTACCTATGTTTCTGCGTATTAACACCACAACAAAGTAGCATTGTACAAAATAATGAGAACCCGATTGGTTTCCGGCTTGGAACGGTGTGTGGCAAAACATTTTACTCCCGGGGCGGGTATAAACCAGGCTATAGGGTGCATCAACCTCATACTTGCCCCTACAGGTTCATTTATAAACAAAAAAGCAGAAGATGTCTTGGTTAATCAACTGCAACCTACTCACTACTGAACAATTTTGCATGCAAAAGCACACAATCATATAAACTTAACCAATGTTCTAACTACACCGATCATATTTTTTTTAATTTCTCATCAAGGATTCGGGATTTACTCTGCTGATACATCATTTTCACTTCTTTGACTGAAAAAAAATATTAAATTCTCTTCAGGTACTTAGAAACCACTGACATTTAATCAAGGTAGGAGTAAAACCAAAACTCACAAAAATGTCGGTAGTGGGTATATTCTCCGTAAATGGAAATTCATGTCTCATTGTTTAAATATGAATTTTTAGGTAATTTTGAACAATTCTGTGCAATTCTGCAATAATGCAATTGTTTAGCTGTTTACACAGAAGATTTTTCAGCAGTTTTTGCCGGTTTCAGTATATCCTATACAAAAGCTACGGTCAATTTTGTGACTTGGTTTTGCCCTCACCTCGATTAAATATCCTTGGTTTAAGAACGCACGGAGGAATTTCAATGGAAATTTCAGAAAAAGAAGAAAAAATGGCGCATCTTATTATGTTTCAGATTTGAAGGCTGTACTCCAATTACATGCAGAGAAATTAAAAAATGATCGGTGTAGTTAGAACATTGGTTAAGTGTAGAACATAAGAAGCTAATAGCATTGTCAATCGAAATACTATCAAGATACTACCTACGTTTTGTAGATCGTTAACAGCAATACGCTGTGAATAATAATAATAATAATAATAATAATAATAATAACAATAATAATAATAAATTCTTTATTTATAGATGGTAACTCTTAAGTTTTGTACAAAGTAAATCAACAATAATACAAATCTTATTTTCAAGAGGACATCATGAAATATTATAACTACACACAAATAAATTAAAATGGAATAAAAAGATGAACAATACAAAATCACACATGTTAATTGGGCAATATTTTGAGGAGGCAAAATATTATAATGTAATACATTATAATACACATAGTGAAGAAGTAGAGAAAAAAAGCAACGACAAATCATTGAGCAGTTACCAGTTTGTGTGTATATCTAGATACATTTTAAGAATTTATTGTCAATAAATGATGTTTGTATGATGTTTTGAATAAATTCAGGGTATATGAATTTTTAATGGAAAAAGGAATTTCATTCCAGATAATCATACCAGAGTAACAAAATGTCTTTATCATAAATTCTGTGTTTAGCTTTGGATGGACAAGACATTGCATTGAGTTAGACCGAAGATTGTAAGACGTAAAAGGTAAGTAAACAAGTCAGTATTATTAACAAGTCTATATCATCTTTTCATTCGTTATCCTTTTTGAACTTTCTTATTTGCCGCTCTTTGCGATTTTGTATAAAAATAATGCTGTGAACGAACCGGTAAAAGTGCATTAAATGTGTGATCCCAGTCAATCAGTATTCTTATGCACAACCGTCACACCAGCACAACCGCTACCGTAAAAGTTTGGCCAGCATTTTCCTTAAAAAAGCATACAAATTTAAACCAGTCACAGGGAATACAAAACGTAACATATACTTTGTTCTTGCAGTGATACAGGACGAGAATAAAACTAAATATTGCTCGAAAATCGAAAAAAAGCTTCACCTCACATTAAATTTTGCTCATTTCAGAGGCGGAATGATCGTCATAACTCAACCATGTTTGCGTATTTTGGTCTCATGTTATACAAGCGTGCAGATAAATCCAACACGCATCGAATCACGTTCCCCGTTTTTCAAAGAATTGCTTAATATTTTGATAAAAACGAGTCAAAGCTGACCACCTACCTTTCCGGGTCAAAATAAACATCTGCAGTACCGTCACCGGACGCTTGCAAAACAATTTTCTTGCTTTACCAGCGGTAACGGTTGTGCGCGATTCCGGTTGTGCGCGATTCCACCCCCCCCCCCCCCGTGATTTTGCAACAACCATAAATAAATTATTCATCAATAAACTCATTTTTATAATGCGCTAATGCCAGTTTCTAAATACTTTCGTTCTTTAAAAGTTATTCCACGATTACCATTATTATTATTAAGATATTGGAATAATACTTCAAATTGATAAATTATAAGTTGCCTATGCATCCGGGACCTCGTTTTACAATTGCCTATTCGCAAACTTAAATTGAACATGTGCGTTTCTAAGCAAGGAAATTCAGATTGGAGCCTGCATTGCGCTGTTGTTTTTTTTAACCATTTTACAATTAGAAACAGTGATAATGTCTTTCACTCTAGTTTAAAGGTGCCTGACCACGCATCATGATAAAATATTAAGTGTTTCCAAATATCAAAATGTATAACTTAAAACTGTAGAAGACCAGACCTGTAAACAATGTCAATGTGTTGTAATATTCTTACGCAGTCAACATACGAGTGAATACGTATGTTTTAAGCCGAAATTGTTATTACGTTACTAACGCAGTAAAGTCCATTCAAAACATGTTCTAAATAAGTCCAAAATTTCGTCGCAATTCGCCCCTCAATCATTTACAGGCATTACTAAGTAGTACAATTAATAATAATTTACACTCGACATTAAAGTAAACCTTTGAAAAATCTGAAAATCCTACACTTTAACTGTAACCTTGTAGTTCAGAGAGTATGTTTGTTATCTCTTATATATTATAAAACAATGACCAAATAGATAATAGGGCAAATATATAATCTGAAGACATTTTAAAAGAACGATCCGACAAACATGACAGTGACATTTTGCATAAGTTATTTTCTGTTTTATTTGTATTTTTCGGTTGGACATTCAGAAAAACGTTTGGTTCTGCAAACCGAGCCTGACATAACGGCCGCCATTGCACAGATGAAGTTGGACATCAACCAGCTGAAATTTGAAAATATACTGCTGATGACCGAGGTTACCCGAATGAGAACAGAAAATGCCGACTTTAAAGCTACAGTTGATAGTTTGAATGCCAAGCTTCAGCTTTCTAAAGGTAATCCAATTCACTAAGCGGATTTGCCATTTAAATTGTTGTTTTGTGTTGCTTAGGTTTTTTTTTCAATTATGTAAATAGAATCGTAGGGATTTTTTGATCTGGCTATTTTTTCATTCTAGCTTTTCTTTTGTAAAATAAAGATACATTAATAAGATTTATTTGGGAAATTCTTTTTTTATCGAACTGCGTTTTGCCGTTTGGCAGATTTTTATTTTTTTTAGTAATATAGTATTTATACTTTACTATATTTTTCAAATTTAGTTCATTATAAATCTTTAAACAGGATCAACCTATGTGCACTGGGGTACAAATGATTGCCCAGGCAATGGTTCCGAGCTAGTATACAGATGTCAGTAATCAATCAATTAGATAAAAGCAGTTTAAGTTACATCACACAAACAATATAAATATTTTGTTGATATTACAAGATATGAGCAGCATCGGTATAAAAAACATATGTTGACATTAGAGTAACGTCGCATTAATGTGGGTTGGTGACACAATAACAAGTATCTTGTTGATTCTCATCACGAAGCCATCTTGCAAACAAAATGAATGACAACACGAAAATTTATTCAGTTCATACAACCCAAATATATTCTTTTTTTTAAATCTTTAGCGATGTACAAATAGATGAAAAGGGAACTTTGAAGACCCTCGACCAAAACAAATATGAAAATATTGCAGGCTCGGTTTGATTGAGCCTGTTCATGGGCAGTAATTTAATGGAAATGCTTTTAATCCTATTAGTGTATGTTCCTTTGTGATATTGCGGATTACAATAAGATGCGATATCTTTCTCCAGGTCTTATTTGGTTCTTATTAGTCTACTATAATTTGGCGAACCAGCAAGCTCCAAATATGTATACGTCTTTGTGATACCTTTTTCTCTTTAATGCGGACATATTCATGAGCAAACGTATTCAGTACTTTATTATTTTAATACTGAGGACATATTTATAGGATATGTTGGTGGAAGCAAACACGAACAACCGGGAGGAGGAGCCAACAATCTCTGCTTACCTGACCATCCTACTTGGTCCAACTATACTGACGTATTAGACGAATGGCGTGGACGTGTATACGGAACGGAATATGAAACGTTTGACTACGATTCCTTGAAATACGTTGGCTACGCAATAGATGATCAGGATGTACCTTGTTCCGTCTGCAGAAGCAATAGAATCAACTTAATGATTCCAGGTCGTGCGGATTGCTTTCCTGGATGGACCATGGAGTACAAGGGCTATCTGATGTCCCAGTATTTCAACTTTCCTTCTAACGGTGACTTTATATGCGTAGATGGAAAACCTGATTTCGTAACCCATGGTGACGGGGATCTAAACGACCACTTGCTGTACTTTGTCGAGAGCCGCTGTGGCGCGCTAGCATGCCCTCCATACGTGAATGGTAGGGAGTTGGCATGTGTGGTATGCTCAATATGAATGCAGATCATGTCACCGGTTGTATTGTTTATACCTATGCTATAAAATAAAAAAAAATGTCAGCTGCTTTGAGAATTGCGATTGTATAAAAAGTTGACATTCTGTCAAACAAGAGAATATCCGGATTGGTAGTGATGGTTTACACCAGCTCTGCAGCAATAACATTATTATGAACAGTTGTTAACCAATGATGTGCAATATTTGCACAATTATGTGCAGTATTAACACCATTATAATTATGCAGTAGTTACAGCTTGTTTTCTGTGAATAATCATTATGTTCTGTCTAATATTCATTTTGTGCAGTACATTCTTCATTATGTGCAGTACTTAATATGCATAATTATTCTCAGACACACTACATTCTTCTTGAAAACATTCAATTTACCCTTGTTATTCAAAGTAATAAAACAAACATAAAGCTCTTCTGTTTCATCATTATAGCAAAGCCCTGTACACTTTTGATTTATGTCTATTTCTGAACCCAGCCGCAAAGGTTTATCGCAAAACACAAATTGTATTTTCCTTCCCTTTGAAACAAACGCAACCTCTTGCTCACCAGTAACGCAGCCTGGGATCACCGGTAGGCCAGATTTTTTGTTTGGTAATTTGATGTAGTCTTCGTTAAGAATGGTTTTGTGATTGTGCGATGCTTTTTCAGACTCTTCGGTACTGTCTTGTTTATAACACAGGCTTACTATTTCGTCGGATTTAACAACAATTAACTGGTTATTGTTTATAACTGATGCTGACAAGATGGTGCAGTCTGACGTTGGAGAAATGTTTAATTTGCACTCTAGATGTGCCTCAATCGCTGCATCGTTTTTTTTTTGTTTCCACGGTTACTTTTCCAAGCAATGATTCTTTTCTTGTTATGTCTAAAATAGTGTTGTCAAGTGAAAATCCAATTTCTGCCTCGACAATCAGTCAGCAGCTTTTTTTGAAGTCGTTCAAAACTTTGTAACATGTTTTCAATGTGACGAACGCCTGGAGATATCATCTGAGTCCGAGTAGAGCAAGCGTTTGATATTTTCCCCTGAGAGCGTCTGTAGCTTTTCTAGTTCTCTGATATTTGACTTGATAAGATTGACGTGAGTGTTATGTACGTCACTTACCTTCTGCCTCGAAACATCGGCAAGCTCTCGTACACGTTTAACAATCATTTCTTCATGAATACCAATACTCTCTATGGCTTTTTCTTTTTGTCCATCCAGTTTGTGAATGTTTTGCACTCTTTCCTCGTGTTTTTCGGCAATATATTTTACTAATGCATCATGCATGCTGTGAAATTTGTGAAGATCATCTCCAAGTCTATCAATCGAAACGTCTTTTATTGGCATAATAGTCTTGCAGTCGCTGAAATAAATCAAAGATATTCGATGTAAGAAAACTTTTCGACAATTTAATGGAATCACTAATTAAAACAAAATGTATTTACACAATGTAATTAAATACCAAACGCAGGTTAGATCGTTTAGTAATAAGCCCTAAACTTACCTGTGTTTTAGCTGAACACAAACTTCACAGCACACTTTGTCATGTTCAGAACAAAAGTGTCTATCACTCTCCCATTATGAACTTGGCATCCATGTGACTTTCTGTGATCCCTGTCGAATAAGCTTCGTCTTCTTCAGGTTCGTTATTTAAGCCGCGTTCAGTAATGGCAAGCTTTTCATCTACTTCATTCGCTACTTTATGCGTGGTCAGAGCAGGACACTTGTTGTGATCTTTTAGGCAAGTATTGCACATGTGAAATCCACAATCTGAACAAAATCCATGTGCCTGTTCGTCTTTTCCATGCTGTATACACACAAAACATGCAGCATGTGTATCGTTTTCTTTGTCGGAGGTTATAGATATATTGTTTTCATTCATTACTAAAGTTCATGTCAATCTGTTGCAAAATGCTTTAAAAATTACATGAGTGAGTGTTGATGCATTTCTCTGTCATAACTTAGTGGAACTATTCAAACTTAAGTAAAGTGACAAGATGTTATTGTAGTTGATATCAAATGTATTTTGTGCAAATATTGAATACAATGATCAATATGAATATTTATTTGAAATCATTTATTTGAAAATCATTGATTTTAAATCGATCTCATTACAGACAAAGACACGACACTATAGTTTTTCTTGTCGATTTGCCAAATAATTTCTATTAATTACAACCGAAATATCCAGTGTCATTGTCGAAGTAATCGTTATATCTTTTAACACTACAGTTTTAAGTTTACGTGTTTGTGCGTGCGTGTTTTAGCTATGTACTATCAGTAATCAAACCAGTATAATCAAACTGTTCTCGTCCAGAAAGTGACACAGTTTCTGCTTTACAAGTGATGGGTTGAATGTGTTTTGTAAATTCGCTACGGAGAACCGGTGTTCCACTTGTGGATACAACATATGGCGTTTGGATTTGGAAGATGTACTACTGCTCACACCGCCTAGCCCCAAGCGCAACACCAGTTAACAGTTCATGTTCGAACCATCTCAAACGATTGTGTTCATGTGGCATTAAACGCATGCACAAATGTGTCCATGCGGTATTCTCAGATTAATACCATTCCATGTTCAGCGGCATAGGTCCCCATATAAATGAATTAGTTTGACCTAAACGAGAACACATTGGGCATAATTGAACAAAATAGAATTTTCACAGGGTATCTGAGAATACATTTACGCTTTTCATAACTTTGTCTTGGGGAAACAATGTCTGGTATATAACATCTGAGTACTTTCAAAGGTTTGTGTCGGTATGATTCTCTTCAAAAAGTCTTCATTGATCATGATGTATTCATGTTCATACGATATCTGATTTTAATATGTTTAGATATCTCGAGGCTATATGCTGGAGAAACGAGTGCTGTCCAGAACAAAAATGAGGTGATGTCTTTACAAACGGGTTTTCAACATTTTTCTGCTACTTTACGTTTTATACGATTAAAATTGTAGTTGGGGATGATACTTTATGATTTTCCATGTCGACAGACGAGCTCCATAAATGCATAATAATGGATATATAACATCATACGTCGTCTAGTCATAAGCCCCAAATGTAAAACAGGATGTAAGATGTATGGTTCTTTCTTGAAGTGTAACGACCTAAATGAATATATAATTACATGTATCTGGCTTTTTTTTCTTTTACTTTAGGTTCAAAAAGTTAAATACAAATGTTATTCATTGTCGGTATCAGTCAACACATAATAACATAAGCTATAAAGCTTTTGACCGACATTAACAACATACAATTTATGCACATCAGAAATAGTCAAATTCTGAAGACACTGCCCCTCCCGTCCAATCCAGCCAAAAAGAGAGGAAAAGAACATAAAGTTATTATGTTACAATATGATTGAAATTAAAAAAGACACCACCATCAATTAACGAGAACCAAATTCGTGACTGCCTTAAAACTGTCAGCGGCAATTTAAACCAGATTCTATGGCGTAACAACCTCACCCTTGTCCCAAAATGTTTTCATATGAACAAACAAATGACAAGTTGTCTAGGTGAATTAACTCCAACCACACATCGACAATGTTTCATGCAAACAAGCAACATGTGCATAAAAGGAATAGCCATAAATTAAAAACAACAACACGAAGGAAAAGAACGCATGTATACTGTGAGCAATTAAAAAAGACACCACAAGCAATTAATGTTACCGTCTTGGAACGGTCATTGGCAAAACATTCTGGCACTGCCATGGTGGTTTAAATCATGTTGTAGCCCACAAACATAAAACATATGGAGCTTTATTGTTGCTTTAAAAGAGATAAGGAAGGAAAAGAGAGCTTGTGTTTACATGTATAATATAACCATTTTATAAAAGACACCACAAGCAATTAATAAAAATGAGAATTTGTTTATTTAAAATATAAACTCCTCAGCCGAAAATACATCCTGAGATTAAATAAGAAAAATGAAAATTTACAAGCTGTTCTTTCCAACATTTTGAAAACTTTAGGTAATGAAAATGCTTGACAATCTTCTTATCACTAACATTTTATCTTAATTTAAGAACTATTGATTATAACGTTATCAGAAATAGCGGTATAGCATATTTAAAAATGATGCTGAAAGGCTGCAATTTATAAATCACATAGATTTATGTCTTCTTGTGTTTTTAAATAAAGTTTCAGTTTCCTTTTGATGTATGGTTGTTTGTAAAATCTACTTTATTGATTGATGTTTAATTGTAAAAATCTACTGAATTGATTGATATATGTATATTTGTAAAATATTCTCTACTGATTGGTTTATATTGTATAATTGTAAAATCTTCTGTCTGTATTGATTGTTGTTTAACGTTTAAAAAACATTGTAAAATAAATGGGGTCACCCTGAAAAGGGGCCTGAAACTGAAAAAAAATGAGAATTAGAGGGTTACCGCCTTGGAACCGTCTTTTCGGTTGTTGTTATGGTAAGCTCTGTATGTGTCGTGTTTGGATTTACATGGAGCCCTATGTGCTGTCGCCGTAGGTAAGGGTACGATTCAAGAACTTTCGTACGACATATAGTCAAGTACCCTTATCAATGAATGACCGATTTTATGTAATCATGATCACGTTAATCAGGGTTAGCCGCGCGGCTCTTTTGTCATGGAAAATCAAGCTATTGGCCATTAATACATTAAGAAAGTGTTTAAAAGTTTATAATAATCTTACATGACAAGTGTTTGCTGTAAACAAATAGGCACAAAGAATCGCAAAACCCTCATTGGGGAGTGTTCGCGAAATGATGAAAATATGTCACTAGTTAATCGCAAGTGGACAACAGATGGACACAGAATGGCATTGTTTTCATAATGTATACAGTTTTGTGTGTTTCATGTTTTGACCATATATTTCATTGTGCGCGCTGTTTGTCCAAATATTTCAATAGTTAGACAATAACCGACATTTCGGAAGATGTAGGCCGACCCAATGTGACCAATATAACAGGTCACGCACAGAAAAAAAACAGGGAATGGAAATTGATCAGTGAGAATATCAAGATCGAGTCAGTTTTGCAACAGTACTGGAAGTCTGATATAACAGTCGGAAATGCAACGGCGAATCGCACATTACGCAGATATCTGGCATAGTTTCGAGTTCCGGATTTTATCACAAACCTTTCATGAATTGCTTCCCTTTGTTCAAAACGCCACGCATTTTGGAGATGGCGGCAAATTGTCATATGGCTGAAGTCTGTTCGTTGTGTTCGCAACGTGGCGATAATAAAGAAGGAGGACAATGCGTTACCTGCGGCTTTCAACTGTGTAGCAAATGCTTAGCGGATCACAACAAGTTTCCAGTTCTGGCAAATCACAGGATTCTGTACAGTGATGAAAAGGCCTCAAACTCAAAGGCCTCGGATTCTGATGAAAATTTTACAGACACCAATGTTCAAAGCCTTCCCATCTGCACATGCTACTTGCACAATGAGAAGGCGATCAACATGTTCTGTCCAGATCATGATGAAATATGCTGTGAAGTTTGTGTCTTTATTAAACACAGGTAATAACAAAGACCTATACAGTTAATTAATCAGTTCCGTCACACACTCGATATTCTTCCTGCAAATTTAAGATTGTTTATGCAAACAATGTATCATAGGGTATTAGATTGAAGATAAATTTGTCAGCAACAATTTGAGATCAACTTTGATAAAATCTACCGTGTGTAAGCATTGAATTTCTGCCGGCAAACATAGCCCCAATTCAACTAGTTTCGACACCGTCAAACAGTTCCGAAGCATAGTTATATTTAGATTTGTTATCTTAGGGGGCATCTCAAAATATATTTTAACTGTCACCAGGATGGTCACTACAGTATTCTATCTATATGTACACATCAGCTACGACATTAAGTTGGACCTAGGTGTTAAAAAAGCTAAAGATGGATGGAATTAACTCTCATCATTTTAATACTTCAAAATTACAAACTGTTAACATTAATATGACTATACTGTAAATAATTGCATATAATTTTTAATAAAATCATATCAGCAAAATATCACTTCATTCAGACATTCACTAATACTGTTGTAACATGATGATTTATATATGTATCTAAAGGTGGATCTGGCAAATATTATAGGCTGCAGATGCGGAAATGGATTAGACTGGTGTAGAGAAATCTTTTATCACATGGGTAAATAGTGTATATCAAGATACTGATCAGCCAGCACATCGATCCATGGATAACAGCAGGACTACAATATGAAGCTGAAGTTTTCTGGAAACTATTTTTTCTGTGTCCAGCCCATCAGTTTTTCAACAGCTGAACAGAATGTGTGGTTTTATCTGCAATGGAGAAGTGTCAAAATTGCCACAAAAACTGTTTGATTTTGTTAAAATCCATTTGAAGCAAGAAATGTTTGAGGAAACAGAACACTTTATTATCCATTTTGTTTAAAATAAAAACAATTTAGAAAAGAATGACTTTTAAATATCATTTAAGAAAGAAAGATTAAAAGTAAAAACTCTATTGCCAAACATTATAATAGAAAATTGACTTCAATTAATATCTTAATGAACCATATACATTTAATTGAAAAGGGGAATAACTAAATATAAACTATTTATGTTAGTTTAGAAAACATGTCAGTTTTTTAAATGATGAACTTCTTTAAACTCTATCAGTTGTCCCAAGATTTAATAAAAGAATCAATCTCTTAATTTACAATATATTAATTTCTAAGTTAATATATATAGGTGTATAACTGTATAACATTGTTGGGAGAGCTATGGAACTTACTATAAATCAAGTAGGTGATGATGTTGGACACCTATTTTAAGTACCATATCAATATTTTATTAATAATTTTTAAAATATTTGTAGTGGACTTATGGGTCTTAATGGTAAAGATTTTAATAGTGAACGCATATTCAAAGTTTCACAATGATATCTTGAGTAGTTTAAGAGATAATTGGACCAAATGCAAAATTACTTTAACACAAAATTAAGAACAAAAATGGCATAACTTGAACGTTGTTTGTAGCAGAGTTATAGGTCATGTCAGTAATGACGAAGATGGTGAATATATATTCCATGCTTCAAGTGGATATCTTAATTAGTTACGGAAAAATTGCATAGGTAAATGAATGCTGACGCTGGATTGAGTACAATAACGTCCCTACTCTTCGAATTATAAGCTTTAAAGATCCAGACCAGGATTGACTCACTTACAGTTGTCGATGTCTTACTCAAATGTTTCTTCATACTGTATACATACAATACTGCAATGATCAGGGGTTCCTTTAGCTACTGAATCTCAAAGGTCATTTAGACCCATTTTAAGGATTCTGCCATTCTTTAGCCAAAATACCCATAATTTAAGGACAAAATTATCATTCAGTTAAAATCATAGGGGTCAAAATAAAGCTTTTTGAAAATTTCAAGAGTCAAAGGGTTATCTCCTGGGTCAAATGGACCCCCCCCTTTAATGATACTGTGTTATACACAGTTAAATTTTATATTTGTGGGCAAATCCTTATTTTAGATGCTGGCTATGAATGACTATACTAGATAATCATTAAAATCACAACAGCAACTGTCTTACCCAACAAATTCTGAAAGTTAGTTCAATTTGCTGTATTTTGACAACTCTAGAATACGTTTGATACGGCCCCCATCATACGCTACATGTGTACCGGAAGTGATTAGCGAAAGGCTTCTCAAGAATGAAGCTTATCTTCCTTATGCATGATCTGTCATGCTAATTGTTAAAAGGCAACAATAATTAGAACATTTTTACACATATTTACACCGACTTTCCCGTCATCACCTTATTATAAGCGTAGAAATCAAACATTTTATCGGGAGAGCTCCTGCGTTCCGCCATTACACGGATCATTTCGGCGAAAAGGTCATCTGAATCTTCAAGCGCCTGTTGATCCGCTGTGCAGACAATGTTTATGAAAACTGGGAGTTTTGTAGATAAATGCACACTTTTCACGACTCTGATTTTAAAGTTTTGATTTTATTACAAACTTTTGATTTTTTAAATGAAATTTATGAAAAAGTGCCGGAACTGATTGAATGCCGGAACTGATTAATTGACTGTATTATACATATATATAGGTCTCTGGTAATAACAACTGATAACCCAATAAGGATTAAGGTTACATTATATGTTAAAAAAGTACAGCCAGTTAACACATTGTCAAACATACATCTTTTAGACTGACCAAAAATGACCAAATTGACCATACAATCAGTAATTCTCATGCTATGAAAAAAAAAATCATCAAGCATAAAAGCAGGAGTGGATCCTGAAGGGGTTCATTTGAGGTTGCTTGAACCACCTATTTGGGGAGCAGTATTTAATTTTCATAAAGATTTTGGTCGGAGAGTTGGCATTTGCCATCTAACTACCATAGGATAGCCTCAAATGAACCATCCAAGTTTGTTAGGTATGCAGTTGGCAGTTTGAAAGTCTCTGAAAACAGCTGCTAAAGACCTCTTAATATTGTTCTTCTACAGAACAGCTTAAGTTAAAACCAGGATGACAGTTGAACCTGTCCTAGCAGCCACCTGCATTCAGCAACCACCTGTCTTAAACAGCCAGTCACAATATGTCATAAATTCACATTTTGTTCTAATTTTAACATATCTTAATCAGCAACCCGTGTTAAACAGCCATTTTTTTTCACCTCCTAAGATGGCTGCTTAATACAGGTTTCACTGTATACCCAAATCATTAACTTAAATAACTTTGTTGTCTAAAGTTGTATTTTTTATACAGACATATATAAATTTCATCTTTTGCAGGAGCTGTGCGGGTGTTGTCTTCATAGATGATGTTGCCAAGACCTTGAATGGAACGTATGAATTAAAACAAGTTAAAGAATCACTGGACAAAGCTGTGAAAACTGTTGTAACAGCTATTGACAAGAGAAAAGAAAACATCCAGCAGCTATATAAACAGAAAGACACAATTCTTACAGACATTGGCAAACATGAAGATGAAATAGTTGCTAAAGTACGAGAGCTGGCTGAAGAATCCAGACAAGATGTCAGTAAGAAACATGATACACAAGTGAAAGCAGTAGAGGTTGATATTAAAGTATTAGAAACGTTTAATTCACAATCCAAGGAGTATGCCAAGAAACTTTCTGACACACAAACAAATGTTAACAATTTGTTCATAAATCTTAAAAGGTGTAGACAGCACTGTAAAGATTCAATTGATGTTGTAGATGCTTTGTCAAACAATTGGCTAAAAGCTAAGCTGGGATTTGTTTTTGAGAAGACACTTAAAAATGCAACAAATAGTCTAGAGTCTGTAGGAGAAGTGGTAGAAGAAACTGTTAGAAATGCAATATATGAAGCAGTGTATGACAAAACTGTTGATGTTAAATTAAAAAATGACAGGTCTGAATGTGAAATAATGGGCATATGTGTCCTTCAAAATGGACAATTAGTTGTTTGTGACTTTTGGAATGCGCGGTTAAAACGGTTTGACAGCAACTATAAACTGATTGACTACATAAATCTGACGGGTGGACCTGTCTCGATGTGTGTAACAGGTTATCTAGAAGTGACTCTAGCTATACTAGAAAAAAAGAAAGTACAGTTTGTTTCATGTGGAAAAAAACTTAAGTTAGGCACTGAATTTGACACAGATCAAAGCTGCACAGGATTGTGTTATGATTCCATTACTGAAGAATTGTACATATGTTGTTGGGAAGACGCAGAAGATCAAACCGGGATCATAATTGTTTACAATAAGATGGGAATGGCTCTAAGAAGACTTAATTCCTGGAAGCCAAAGCTTTCACATCCCTGTCATATTGTGTTTTCAAGTGAAAACAACATTATTTTGGCCGATAGTAGATATGGTGTAAAGGCATTAGATAAAAATGGAATGGGGATTTGGACATTTTCTGACAAGTCACTTGAGCGGCCTTGGGGTATATGCAGAATGCCTGGTGACCAGATTCTTGTTGCAGGTTGTGACACCGACAATGTCTTACAGTTGAACAAGGATGGCAAAAAAGTTTGTGAGCTAATTGAAGCAGGAAAAGGTTTAACGCGACCATCAGTGTTAAAATTTGATGAAGAAACTTCCATGTTAATGGTTGGTGGACTAACGAATTACATTTATATGTTTAGGCTAACTCGTAAATAATAAACATGTTGTTATATGACTATACATCAAATACCTTGAAAAAGTATTATAGCAACAAGTCAGTTTTTTGTTGCAGCTTCACCAAATTGAAATAAATAATGTGAATTTCTGATTTACCATGCCATATTTTTTATTGTTAACCTGACAACTTTTAAATTGTGAAAACTGGATTCTTGTTAACTACCGATAATTGTCTGTGATGTTTTCATTAGGTTGAATGGACTCGGATTTGGTATAGTCAATCCAGGTGTCCCAAGTCCTTTGTGAAATGGGGATCATGGTTTTCTTACTTGAAAAATTTGAGTTTCAACATTTTAAAACTTGGACAACTTACTTGTTTGTCCTAATTGAAGGTAAAGTAAAAACCCTTTACTCCATCATTCATGGGATGTGGTTTTTATCCCATGGGCAGCCAGTATAGACCCAGATCAGCTGATATTTCTCTGCTGTCTAATCTATATCTAACAACTCGCTTTTAGATGCATTAGGCTTTTTGTGACCAAGAAGCATTTATTAACATTGGTCACCCATGTAATAAAAGGCTTATATCTATCATTGGAGTAAAGAGATAATTGATTAAATTGATGACAAACAGTGCTGAAAGTTATAAAACTGTGATTGGAAACCAGTCTCAAATATCAAGAATCCAGGAGTCTGTTGATGTCTGTGTATTTGTGTTTGGTTTTTCGACATAAATTTATAAAATTATTGTACATGTATAAAAATCTGGGTTGTTTAAATAAATTCTTTTGACACTGATGTTTTTTTTCCAAAATCAAAGCGACCATATTACCATATTGTGTTAAAGCTTTTATACAGTTGGTACCTAAACATTGAAACTAGTTGAGCTATATACTTGGTGTGTGTGTTTATACACCAAGTGTCTACAACATAACCAAAAAGACCCATAACTCTACTACAAAAAATATTTTTTAAGGAATGCCACCTTTTCTCTTTGATCTTGTGTTAAAAGTTTTAATGCATTTTGTGAATAACTTTTAAACTGTTGAAGATACAAACTTCAAACTTAATAGGGTGACTAGGGTCCATAGAGGAACATCTAGGTAAAGTTCTAATTTGACTGATGTATATACTTATGTGTTATTGCATCTCAATTTCGCTATAATGTGACCTAATTTTTATCAGCTTTTTAAACATGTCAAAATTATATAATTTAATTTTCAAGACAAATATTGTGTGCTTGTTCAGTAATAACACAATGACAATTATGGTCGTTTGATTATATCAGGGTCTATTAATTAATAAGTCCTGATTAGATGTAGATTCCTTATTGTTGACCTTGCAAATCCCAGTCAAAAGTTACTCAAAATATCATTAAACAGAAAAATTTTGCCCAAGTTGGATAGACCAGTTCCACCCCATTGAAGGTACAATGCAGACAAACATTCTGAGCAAGTCTGGTGAAAATCGGATGAAAAAGTACTGAAATTTATGAGTAAATTTTATAAAAAGTTTAAAAACTTCTTTCAATATGACACAAAACACTTGGTGGATGTAATTATCAACTGCCAAAGAAAAAAATAACTTGGTTGCACTCATGTGTTAGGAAACTCAACCATAAAGCTGTTGTAGTATGAATATTTTAACATTACTGTAAATAATGATATATCAGTGCATCGTTTTCACGTCGTAAGTACAATTTATAGATGTTTATAAGTGCTGTCACTGGATACCGAATTTGGGATCCGAAAATCTATTGAACGATCCGAATGGATATCCGGATATAAAACTAATAATACTTTTGTCAATGTGTGAACTTATATGTAAATAAGTCGAGATCACGAGATTGAATGAAAAAAAAATCATCAATGAATTCACACTAAATTAATTAAAGGTGAGCAATGAGACTATGGTTGAAAAAAAAACTTTTCGTTGAGTATATGCGAAGACTGTAATACACTATACACAATTATTGTTGAAATACGCAGACGTAGGGGCATCAACGGACAGTGCCAGACTAAACTTGGTCCTGATAGCTCACTCATAACATCAGGCTAAGGGTTAAAATAATGGCATCAAAAGAGTTCTGAATCTTAGCCTGCTTATTCCGGGCCCAAAATCATAAAACTAACAACTGGAGACCAATATCAGATCCTTAGCATATTGGCTGAAATGGGGACTACTCTCAATTTCAGGCAATCATATGCTTGAAATTTGAGACTGGTCTCCAATTTTAGTTTTATGATTCAAACTATGCACATGTGATTCAATAGAGTTCTTTCACATTGTTACCTCCCCTTAGCGCTCTCTAAAATTGAAGAGCATATTTAGTCGATAAATGCACGCGAGGGGGCATCGTTTACTATTGTTAATATGACTAAGTGATTATAAAATTAAGAACATGTTGATTAATCAATTCAAATTTATAAATAAGTGAGTTCAGTCAAACAACAAAGAATAAAAAACCGTTATGATCACTTACAAGCACATCAAGAAAGTTTATGCGCATTTTAAACATTGTTTATTGCGGTATTTTCAGGACGCGAGTATCCGACGGATTTGTGTGGGGTTTTTATGAAAATACACACGTGAATTGTGTTTACTAAAAATAAATCTGTATAATTGACAATTCAGACGAACATTATCGAACATTTTACGGCATTTTTTTGTAACGCTATAATTTATAGTGGAATGAGACATAAAATTTTATATTCTTATGTAGCTCGTCGGCGACTAGGTTGATATGTGTTTTGCGTGTTTTGCTTTTGAGGAAAAAATTACGTATTTACATAATAGGATGATTCCAGCTAAAACCCGAGAAATCGTTAAATTGATTGAACCAAACGAATATTGCCGGACGGCAGGCCAACCAAAACTATTCAAAAAAATCCAGAGAGTTTTTTTTTTGTTTTTTTTTTTTAAATAAAAACTATTTTGATGTTGAAGTTGGTAATTGTTGTCGCTGAAGGTTTTGAAATATAATATTTTCATTTCTGTTTAAAATCAAAATGACCATGGACCAAAACAAATGAACGGAACTGCGATATTCAGGTCCGAGTTTAGTTTTATGACACTTAGCTGTTGTGTACATGTGTGCCCGAGGCATCGTGTCACTATCACGTAATCTCTCAATAACAGGAAATTTTGGAGCCGTGACCAAGACCAAGTTTCTTAAAATTAATTAATATAATTGTAAAACCCATTCTAAATTCAGTTAAATTTATGTTTCATTAATTATCCTTTTCAATATTTTTAAATCCTGAGATTTTGCCTGAAAATCATTAGATCCGGAGAAGAACCTTACGGTTCGGAGATTTCAGATAAAATCCTGAGATTTTGGAGGTCTGCGGACATTTTATCTTCTTTCTACATCATTCCCGTAACACGTAGATATTCATAAAATGCGACTTAAACTAATGTCTATTGACTATGGCTGACGATTTTACAAAAAATGATGTTTATAATAACATGAATAAGACGTAAACTACTACATGATCTGCCATTTCAACGCTACAAATTATAGTTATAGAAATATGGGACTGAACTCGTGAAAATTTTTAGGTATTTCAATTTGATGATTTGAGATAATTAATTTTAAGTCTCCTCAAATGTCAGATATCAAACAAGTTTTCACACCTCAATATGTCACCATCGTTTTCTGGGCAGAATGGGAATGGGAATATTGTGTCAGATATATAGGGGCAATTAACAGTAACACGGTCGTGTTCAAAGTATGATTTCTAGTTATTAAACATAAAAATAATTTTAATCCAGGACTGATAAAAGAAATATACGAATGATTACAATAAATTTTAGTTTTAAACATATGTTGGAAGGAAGTAAAATAGTAAACAAAATAATAACGCTTAACGGGCGTTGAATACAACGGCGATACATTGTTGAATTCATCCGTTTTCTTTTCCAATTTAGGGAGATCAAGTTACATAAAATATATTTTTTTAAGTAAACGCATTTTGTCAGAAAAACACGAGACGCTTATATATGTGTCTGTGGCAGACAGTAACATGCAATCCACATTGTTTTTGTTTTTATATAAGACTTTCTGATTCAAAATTGCAACCACGTCTTTGATTGTTTTACGCTTTTCACAGTCAAATCTTGCCGACCAGACTTTTTAAAGCCTGCAATATTCGGAAATTCGTAAAACTTGAATTTATTGTGCCTCATCACAATTATTATTATAATTTATCATAAGCTTTAAGGCGACACCGTGATCATGTCCGTCCATTCTGTTAGCAATGACACAGTTAAATGCCCCCTCACTTGTCGGTTTAGGATAAAACCAATATTTTCCGCACCTAACGTGGCGTACGACGCATGCGCACAACAATGTGAAAGACCTCTATTGTATACGTTAAAACAGAAAATTTTGCTACATCAGACAGTACACTTAAAACTTGTTTAACAGTAATAGCCTTTATTTGACTATACCAACATGTCTTCAGCTGGAACTATTATGATTAAATTAATGTTCTTTGAAGCTTAAAATACTGCCTCTTTGTGGACAATTTTAACATAATACTTATTAAACATCTTTATATTTATTAAACACATAATAATTGTTCAATTTCTGAAATTTTATTGTCGAGTAATCTTGCAATTCGTATAATACATAATATTGGTTCGGTCAGTGGACAGTTTACGACCCAAATTGAACATATTGTACAGAAAAACTTTTGATAAATCTTGCGTTTGGTTAAATTCTGTAATTGTTTATCTTTTGAAACCAGAACAAACTAAATTCGACCAAATAGATAATCTGAAGACATTTTGAAACAACGATCCGACAAACATGGCAATGACATGTCGCTTGCGTTATTTTATTCTTTATTTATATGTTTCAGTTGGGAAGTCTATGAGAGAAAAACGTTTGCTTCTGCAAGCCGAACCTGACATAGCGGGCGATATTTCACAGATGAAGTTGGACATCAACCAGTTGAAGAGTGAAAATTCACTGCTGATGACAGAAAATGCAGATCTGAAAGCAAAAGTTGATAATTTGATTGTCAACAGTCAACTTTCAAAAGGTAATGTAGGGACAAGATCATAAACCTGAGTTTGGAGACCAGTCTCAAATCTCAAGCATCTGATTGGCTGAAATGACGACCAGTCGCCATTTCAGCGAATCAGATGCTTGAGATTTGAGACTGGTCTCCTGTTTTAGTTTTATGATCTTGGGGCCTGATCTTAAAAGCAAACGTTGATAATTTGATTGTCAACAGTCAGTTTCCAAAGGTAATTTAATTCATCATATGCGGGGGACATATTTTCGGTTTTTGGTCTATAATCATCTACGATTTGGTACGTGTGTCGGTAATGTATTGACCATGGCATTAAATAATTCAATTGTTGCAATGTTAGTGCGAATTTTTGGATATTGGGCCCCATAAATACTTATGTTGTGATTCTTTCAACAGGATCAACCTATGTGCACTGGGGTAAAAACGACTGCCCGAGCAATGGTTCTGAGCTAATCTACAGAGGTAAGTTAGATAGAAGCAGTTTCGGATATATTGAATCGAAAGCCGTAGAGGCTTTCGATATAAGGACTACAATGAAATGTTACTAGTACAACATTAAATGTAAATGTCATTTGACCCAATGACAAGTAATTTTTCGGTTCTAAGCGTAACGCAAAAATATATAAATGTAATATATGAAAGATGTTGGTTTAACTAAGCCCGGGCATGCCGAGGCATTGTCTTGGTAATTGGATTTAAGAAATGGCGAATATCAACGGGTACATTCATCAGAGACAGAAATGTAAATTTCATGAATATAATACTGAGGTCACTTTTATAGGGTATATTGGTGGAGGCAAACATGATCAACCGGGAGGAGGAGCCAACAATCTCTGCTTACCTGAACATCCGACTTGGGCACACTATACTGACGTATTAGACGAATGGCGAGGACGTGTGTACGGGACGGAATTCGAAGTAACTGATGCCGACTCAATCAAATACATTGGCTACACGATCGCAAACCAAGACGTCCCGTGTGCCCTGTGTAGAAGCACAAGAATCACAGTAATGCTTCCAGGACGAGCGGATTGCTATCCTGGATGGACCACGGAGTACAAAGGTTATTTGATGTCGCAGTACTACAACTTTGCTTCAAAAGGCGACTTTCTTTGTGTGGATGGAGCACCCGACTTTGTTCCGCATGGCGAAGCTGATCTGAACGGTCATGTGTTATATTTTGTCGAGAGCCGCTGTGGCGCACTGCCATGTCCTCCGTACGTGGATGGTCGAGAGTTGGCATGTGTCGTTTGCTCAATATGAACCCCAAACATTTCATCGGCCTCTTTGTTTTTACAGTTTGTTTAAAATGCGTTTTAATAGAATAAAGCATCAGTTACCGGAATCTTTGTGTAATTGACTTATACAAAAAGTGTACGCTGTATAAATCAAAAGAATATTCCCTTTGGAAATAAACCCATGTATAGCTAGTATTTGTGTCACGAGACAATACGTTATCTTTTATTTGCATTCCAAATGAGTATATTTAAGGCGAAATTTAAAACAAAATTGGATTATTTGAGAAAGATTGAATAAACTTACTGAACTGTTACATGTAACGAAATTGAAAGCTCCGTAAAATAAAAGGAACTGGGAAAGCAATTAGAGGTGAACGTTGTTGGTGAGAACGGGGCCCAAGACCATAAAGCTCAAACTGAAGACCAGTCTCAAATCTCAGTTTAATGATCTTGGACCCTGAGAGGTGGTGTTTTATTTCAGGTGGTCGTGTGCAGAGGTGGCGGCATCAGTTGCAACAAAGGAGAACATTACCTAATTCTATTGTCCGTAATAACGGGGCTGAAATATGTTTTAAAAGTTGACTTTATACAGCTTCCGTTGACCTTAATACCGGAATAGCTGGATGCTCGTATTTTCGAGTTAAGCAGAGGAAATATCCGTTCTATTTTAAAATCCCGTAATAATAATTTCGAAGTGGCCGTAAGGCGGGTTTTAACTGTATAAGGATAGGCCTATTCGGCGTGCTTTGAATTTTAATGGATCTCTGAATGGAAAACTTGGGAAATACCTGTTTGAACGAACTAAGCAGAAAGATATGAGACATGTTCCCACATTTTTGATTTTGCGAAGTTTTTAACTGAATTTTTTGCGAAGTTTTTTAACTGCATTTTGGCGTTTAATAAACTTTGATACTTTTCTTTTTATCTACGAAAGTGCAGTAACGACAAACTCTGAAATCAGAATTGTAAAGAATTTTGCGAACCCGGCAAACTAACTTCGGTTGATTTTTAGACTAGAGGTTTGAAATGGACCTTTTTGTTAAACACCGCTGGTGTTTTTAAAATACATAACTGTCTTCCGCCATATATTGCTTAACAAAGTTAAAATATGTATGCACTGGAAAACAAAACAAATTGGCCCAATCAAGGGGCATAACTTATGTTCCATATTAAAGTCATTGAAGAAGGTCATATCTAAAAAATAGTGAAACAGGAGTTATCATTCTTGCTGTCAGAGATGGCTTTGTTCATACAGATTATATATTCCAAGTATTTAATTATTGGGACAAGGACTTTAAATGTTACAGGCAACATTAAATTCCGTATTAGTCATTTGAAAGGGGCATAACTCATAAATAGTGCAACAAGAATTATCATTCTTGTTATCACAGATGGCTTTGTTCATACAGATAATATATTCAAGCATTAAGTTAATAGTAGAAGTATTTTCAAAGTTATAGGCGACATTAAGTGTCGTTATCTATTAAAGTTGGGGTGCTACCGTGCAAAATCCAAGTACAAATTTGGCATAACTCCATCAAATCTGCCTTAGACCTAAGAATTTGGCATGATTATGACCGTGTTGTCGTAAGAAATATAATTTGAAAGTTTGATAAAGAAATATTAAGAAATAACAAAGTTATAGCCAACGTTAAGTTTTCAAGTCGAAATCAAAGTAGAAAATGGGACAGAACTCTTATCAAATGTGTCCTGGATTTAAAGTATGCGTCATCACTACCGTGTTGTCATATAATTTGAAAGTTTGAAGAAAAAATATGAAGAAGTGGCAAAGGTACAGCCAATGTTAACTTTTCGTGTCAAAGCCAAGTACAACTAGATGGGTGTTCAGTTGAACACTTGTGTCGCCCTCTGGTGTTATGTCGGAATAAACATGCAAGTACAAAAAGAGACACTTCACAGACACTACCTATATAGCAATTTTCATCACAATATCTCATTCTGAACCAAAGTTATTGAGCACACAGTTTATTTTCTATTTTTAGTAACAGTGACCTTGACCCCACGGGCCTTGAATCCCAAAAGTCATCTTCACAAAAACCATCAATACACCAAATTTCATTTAAGAATCTCATTCCAAGCTATAGTTACTGAGTGGAAACCAAGTTTTGAAGTTTAAATAACAGTGACCTTGACCTTGAACCCACAGGCCCCAAAGTCAAACCTAATCTTTATCTTGTTATGTTACATCTGTGTCCCATAAAATAATTAAATCTATGAAGTATTTCATGAGTTATAGTCCAGAAACAATTTTTCTTTTTTAAGTTACAGTGACCTTGACACTGACCCCTCAGGCCCCAAAGTCGAACTCGACCTGTATCTTCTGATATTACATATATGTACCAAAAAAGGATTTAATCTGTGAAGTTTTTAATGAGTTATTATCTGGAAACCCTTTTTCTATTTTTAGTAATACTGACCTTGACATTGACCCCACCAGCCCCAAAGTCGAACTTGACCTGTATCTTGTGATGTTACATCTATTTACCAAACAAGGATTAAATCTGTGAAGTGTTTCATGAGTTATCATCCGGAACATTTTTCTATTTTTAGTAACAGTGACCTTGACACTGATCCCACCAGCCCCAAAATCGAACTTGACCTGTATCTTATGACAATATACCTGTGTACCAAAAATTATTTAATTCTGTCAAGCCTTTCATGAGTTATCATCTGCAAACAAAGAATCCGACCGACCGACCGACAAGCTCACTCCTATATACCCCCTCAAACTTCGTTTGTGGGGGTATAACAAGATTGCTCGATGCATGTCTTTTGTCCCCTTACTGTGACCTTCAACTTTGAGATGGCAACCTGGGATCTGCACACTCCGCTCCAACGAGATTTATACAATACAATATTCAATGACATGCATTGAGCATTCTTGTTAATATTTGGCATGTCACGTAACTGTTTTTACAAATGAAGACTGGTACACATACCAACACTAAGCTACCATCATGACAACTAAATCAAGGTCACCAAAAGCTGGCTCTACAGAAACAAAAAGAAAAGACAAATACACTTCAGCTATTCTTTTCTTTATTTTTTTTGGGAGGACAATATATTACATTTTAAATAATTTAAAACATAATCATTGTTAAGAATTTTCTGACACACAACCTAAAAGTGAAATATCTGCAGTAAAAGAAATTCTTACATGCTACTTATAAAAGCAAGTAAAAGAAGCTTGTGAAATTTATAATAATGAATTGATTTTAAAATTGACATTTATCAGAAATATGACTGTTAGGAAAATATTTAGAATTTATTAAGTTTTAATGCATAAATAACAAGGTCTCTTTTATTTATCCATTAAGAAACTAATATTTATTACATTTTTGTTTCATGAAGAACCTCCAGTTGATAGCTTAATGGCATCCATTAACAATTCCATGAATATTGGAACAAAAATAGGAAAGAAATCAGTTGATTAAATAAAAAAAGAAATCTCTACATTACTCAACTTCCTTCATTTCGCAAGTGTCATTTATTTTGAAACAAAAATGAAATCATAATACTTGTTAAGAGTTTTGATTGGTTACAGCTGAATATCATGTTTTTTTTCGATCTTATAAAGATACAGTTGATTTGGCATTTAATGTTTTATCGTTTTATATACCATGTGCGTTTATTAGATCCAGATTAGACTGAATGGATCTACACTATTTTGCCCATGTGATTAAAGGTGTACTATGAATAACGTAGATGAAACACCATTTCCAAAGCTAGTGATAAGTAAAATCATTCATCCTTTGATACATTGGTTGATAAAACATGTATCATCTTTGCATTTTAATTGCTACTTTTCATACCTTTACTCCATATGTATAGGATTAAGGCATGTGCGTCCAGTGTAGATTCAGACCACCTGGCACTTTCTTTGCAGTCTGATCTGGATCCGCAATGGCCAGAAATAAATTAATGAACCTAAAAGTGAACAGTGTAGATCCTGATCAGACAGCACAGATGTGCCAACTGGTCTGAATCAACACTGTGCGCCCATGCAATAAAGGTGTATCTATGGTGAAAGGGTTAACAATTAATGCAAGCCATTTACAAGCAATGCAACAGTATTCTCTTGGAATTTTTACAATATGAATTACCAAGCAAACATAATGATTTAACACATATTTAAATGATTGTATTTCATTCATGAACAATTATGTGTAACTGCAATATGTTCAACAAAATAAATTTGCATACAGGTAGTATAAATAATTTTCAACACTGAACACAGAAAATCGTGGAACACACTTGTGGCTGAGGTATCAATCTCAAAAACAGAATACAAATTAAGTATAAATCAGTGAACATAACATGGCTGAACTTGGATTCAATTAATATAATAGCAAAGTAATTGTATTAGCATTGGTTGAAGTGAACCTACTAACAATAATAGAAATCACCCATCAAGTTCTGTTGCTTTTGGCACTGCACCTTCATTTTTAACTGTTTTTAACCCTTTTCTCCATAGATACACCTTTATTGCATGTGTGAACAGTTTAGATTCAGATCAGCCGACACATCCGTGCCGTCTGATCAGGATCTAAACTGTTCGCTTTTTGATTTATTAGGTTATTTCTGACCTAAATGCAACCAGTGCAGATCCTGATCAGACGGCACAGATCTACACTTGGCGCACATGCGTTAAACGGTGTATTTATGGAGGAAAGGGTTAAAATGAACATCACAAAGCAATTGCTATTTGGAAGACTAGGTCCACAGAGATGTCAAACAATGGCAAGGTTTGTTGATCAATTTTATTTAACTGGCACCTTTAAATATTTTCTTAAAACTAATTATTCCCCTTTGTTTAGACAATATTATAATTTATACATATACGTATACTTCTGGAAAACCAATCAATCATTGTTTATGTAGGTCAGGAATTAAGTTATAATTTAGGGTAATTTTTGCAATTTTGTTTTACTAATGGTGAATAAAATGCAAGAAGTTAAAAGATGGCTATTTTATTTCAGGTCTGTTCATTAACAATTTTTTTATATGTTAATCAATAGGTTATTCCATAACCATTGTTAATTGATAGGTTATTTTATCACTTGAAAGTTTACATTCCTTTTATGCATAAATGGGAATTTAAACAAGAGCTGTCAGAGGAGACAGCATGCTCGACTATTCGAATCATTTGAAACAAATGCAATTTGAAGATTAAAACAATAACAACTATGGCCATACATTCATGTGCAATCAGGAAAAATATTTACAAGTGAATGGTACGGGAGAAATTCTTTTCAAATAACAGAAATAATTCCGAAATGTACCATAAATATTAAACTGAATAGGGGAATAACTATGAAATATTTCTGAATTTGTTAGAAAACTTGTTAGTAATTTTTTATTAGAGACATTTACTTTTAGTCAAATATCAATCACTTCAGTAATGTTACAGAAAAAGAACTGAAATGAAAATATAATGGTAGTTTGAAGTTGATACCTTAAGTATTTGCAAAGTTATCGATGAAGTGCACTTAAGTGAAAATATAAGTGAAACTAGAAATGTGTCCATAGGACACGGATGCCCCGCTATGCATCATTTTCAGACACTCAAGTGCAATGATGGGAATAATACGCAATACACTGCCCTTTCATGGTGAACATTTGTGTCAAGTTTTTTTGAAATCCCTCCATTTATAATGAAGTTACAGCCTGGACAAGAAAATTCTATTTTTGGTAACAGTGACCTTGACCTTGGACCTTCAGGCTTGGGTATTGTGCTGACACACTGCCTTTTCATGAACATTTGTGCAAAGTTATTTTAAAATCCCTCCATTTATAACAAAGTAACAGCCAGGACAAGATAATTCTATTTTTAGTAACAGTGACCTTGACCTTTAACCTACAGGCATGGGCATGGTACGTGACAAACCGCCCTGTCATGGTGAACATTTGTGTCAAATTATTTTGAAATCCTTCCATTCATAACAAAGTTACAGCCTGGACAAGAAAATTCTATTTTTAGTAACAGTGACCTTGACCTTGGATCTACAGGCATGGGTATTGTGCGGACACACCGCCTTGTCATGGTGAACATTTGTGCCAAGATATTTTGAAATCCCTCCATTCATAACAAAGTAACAGCCTAGACAAGAAAATTCTATTTTTAGCAACAGTGACCTTGACCATTGACATACAGGCTTGGGCATGTACGTGACACACCGTCTTGATATGGTGAACAATTATACCAAGTTATTTAAAAACCCAATAAGAAATAACAAAGTTACAGAGCGGACACGATTTTGCAAGAAAATTCTATTTTTAATAACAGTGACCTTGACTTTGGACCTACAGGCATGGGTATTGTACGCTACACACCGCCTTGTCATGGTGAACATTTGTGCCAAGTTATTTTGAAATCCCTCCATTCATAACGAAGTTATGGGCCGACTGTATATTTTGCTTAACACAAAATGTAAGCGAAAAAGGGGCATAATTTGAAAAATATTGGAAGAAGGGTTATGGGTCTTGTTGGTTATGATGTAGATTTTGATGGTGAAAATATATTTCAAGTTTCAAGGCAATATCTCAATTAGTTTTTAAAGTTAGAGGCAAAATGCATATTTTGCTTGACACAAAATATAAGAAAAAAGGGGCATAACTTGAAATATATTGACAGCAGAGTTATGGGTCTTGTTGGTAATGATGTAGAATTTGATGGTGAATATATATTCCAAGTTTCAAGTTGATATCTCAAGTAGTTTATAAGTTATGGACCAAAGTGCATATTTTCCTTAACGCAAAATTTAAGTGAAAAAGGGGCATAACTTGAAAAATATTGGAAGCAGAGTTATGGGTCTTGTTGGTAATGATGTAGAATTTGATGGTGAATATATATTCCAAGTTTCGAGTTGATATCATAAGTAGTTTTCAAGTAATGGACCAAAGTGCATTTTTTGTTTAACGGACGCCGACGCCGACACCGGGGCGAGTAGGATAGCTCGCCGACGCCGGGGCGAGTAGGATAGCTCCCCTATTCTTCGAATAGTTGAGCTAAAAAAAGTAAGAAAATCTATCAATGCATTGTTAACAATATATTATTATTTTTAGATGAACAATTTGCACATTCCCCACCTACTAGTTTTCCTGACTAAAAGCCTTTGTGGTGTCAGTGACTTTAAGGTCAAAACTATGTTAGTTATTGCAGGATTTATTAGAGATGCTTTACAATTTGTGATAGCTGATTGTGAATAGCACACCCCCATCAATTTGTGGAAAAAAGTTAACCTGTTTTAAAGTGCCTTTTTTTAAAACTATGCACTGGATGATTGTTTCAGACAAAATTGTCTGAATTCAGATAAAATTCCAGTTTTGGCTCACTACATACGACATATCAAGATTATTTTTACAATTTAACTTAAATTCAAAATAATAATAAGTAACCATTTGATTCAGGTGTGTAACATAATCACGAAATTCAATAATTAATTAATATTATGACTAATAATTAAAATTAATTAAATAAAACATAGTAAAAATGAAATATATACATCTTACAAAATTATACAAATGTTCCATTCCATGATTAAAATGCATGAAATAAAGATCTTGGTTTTTCAAAACTACACAGGTATTCATATATGTATTTAAGGCACATGTATTACTGAAGGTCAAAACAAAAAAATGTATAAACTGTACACTTATCATGCAATGGATTGAGTGAATTTACCAGAAAAAAACTTTAACAAAAATATTATAAAAGTAAGTTCTTCCTCCAACTTTGTCTCAAATAATAAATCACTTTCATGTTAAGGCACTTGATTATGAAAATATAAATTTATCACATGAAAAATTTCTGAAACAACTAACATTAAGCTCACTTCAAACAAGGGTGGCCATATCAGAATGACATTTCCCGAAAAAGAAACTGTCCAATAACTTAACATTTCTATTCCTTATTTTCTCAAGTAAACCATCACTGTTCTGACAACTATAAAATTGATCTGTATTGTAATTCATTACTTATCTTTATGCCACTGTTCCCTTATATTTTTTTACAAAAAAAAAGGGCTAGAATAATTTCAATGACCCTGACAGTTGTACGAGTGCTCAGTGGACAAATGGGATACATGAAGAACATGACATTTAATATTGGATCAAAGATGCAACAGAATCCATTTTTTTAAGTTCATCAAATATCTACCATACCCAGGTAAACGTCACTGCAACCGAGCTACAAATTTGCAATAGAAAATGCAAGGCCTTTTAAAGGTGTCAACAATTTTGAGGAATCAAGGACCTTTCCAGACCGTACGGCGTAAGCATATTTTCAAAATTGTAGAACTTTTCAAGGCTTCCATAACTGTGAGGGAAAAATGTTAAACTGTAATCAGTTTTGACTTTTCTATTAGCAAAAATATAAGCTGTTGCATTTATTTTTAAACTTAACATCAATTTAAGACAATAAACTTTGTCAATTCTAGACTTTGGACACCCTCTATATTTTCAATACATTCATCAACATTGCATCTGTTAATGCCATTGTGTACTTGTTACAATTTGATGTATCATTCTGGCACCATTCTCCTCAACATTAACAATTAATTCAACCCTGATCTTCATGCAATTTGTAAGAAGTTGGCCAATTAGTGAAATTTGAAGATATTACCAGCTAAAGCCAGACAATGTTTTTTCAACATGAATCCTGTCTTTTTTCACTGGAGAGGTATTTAGGAATCAGAGAAAATTGCAGCCATATACAGTCATAACGATAGTTGCTAACCTTAGCTAATGCATTCCATTAAACTGCTGTTAGCAAGCATTTGTAACAAAAGACTAAACTACTTGATCAAACAGGTGCAACATGCATTTCAGATAGTTTGTGGCAAAATCTGAATCCACACATTTCTCTCAATGTAATCTAAACAATACTCTCTACCTACAGAAGAAAATAAATGATACCACCATCCCAAATTGTTTGTTAATCATTTTTAATGTTCAAAATCATTTTCTAATCAATTCAAATATGAAAAAGTCCAACTCTGCCTTTTTTCAATTCTGGTTATTCCATTTCATTTCCGTTCATACTTGTAATAAAGGCTTTACTGACAGTGTAGATGCACATCAGATCTACACCACCCATTAGGTCTACACTTTACTATGACAAGTTTATCAAATATTAATACATTTGTTTTGTGCTGGGAACACAACATTTTTAATAACAAATTGTTGAATTAATACTTGTTTGTAATCACCACACATTCTATTGCATCGACATGATAAAATCGTCTATTTACTACTAGGAACATTTGATTATAATATAGAATTCTAATCAATCGCAACATCAATAGGCTCTGTAACATGCTCAATATTGCACTACTTGAGGTTTACAAGTTTTCAAATACCAGTAATTAATTCGAACAGTCAATTTAAGGACATTATGGTTTGCTACTAAAACCAAAAGGTCTCGGTGAGACAAGCAATTAATATAAAAGGGCCTTGCATGTTTATATAACCTAGGCCAATAAACTTATGACTATTTCTGAAACGAGAAAATCGGGTGATGTCCAAATTTCGGTAAAAAAAAAACTACCCCAAAAAACAATGTTTTGCTACCACATTGTATGGAAATAACTGTTTTCTGCAAATTTCATTTGTTTTGAATGCTTATCTATTAAAGAGCAGAAAAAAGGCAAAGCTTTAAGAATTATGCAGGAAAGAGTAAAAGTTAAGTAATTACTAATTTACTGACTCAAGGTATGCCTTGAAATAATTTTATGCATATAAAATATCTACAATTTCACTTAAGGAAAGCACTCGTGTATTAAAATGAAAACATTATGAACACATTGGGTGGGATTTTATGCCATAATGGGCAAATACTCAAAGCGTACATGAATACAAAAATAAAATTCCTTGTAAATAAAGGCAATGGCATCTAATGCATAGCTCTGCCTCAAAAATTCATTGCATAGTTTTGTGCTTATAAGAACACAATCGGTTTGAGCATACATCATCACAGCATACAACTTCCTTTTCCTTCCCTAATCTTGGTCCCCGTAATTTAAAACACAGCAAACTTGGTCCCAAAAACTTAAAACTTTAACATAAATGTATCCGTGAACCAGCAAACATTAAAACACATTTCATCCTAAAACCATCGTGATGTATCACAAATTCTTTAAAGTGCTAGTTAATAAATAAAATGTTTATAAATAATACACACACTTAAAATACTTTCCCAGTAGACTCTGTTTCGTCTACATTGTAGGCACATTGCTCTACATAGATGTAGTACATTTTCCAATGTATGTTAAAACAGTCTTTAACAAATGGTGAACACCAATTAAATAATGACTTTTCCTTTTTACTAATGAACCCCTTCCCTGTTCGCAGCAGTACCCCTCAAATCTCCAATGAACAAGTTTCAGTCGCAGCATCTTTAGTTTTTCTAACATGTTTCCACACAGTAGAACTTTACTCTGTCAACTTTATTCAGTCCCGATTCAGAACAAAACACAACATAACCCCTGATGCAAGAGCTATGTTGTGTAACCAACTCTCGCCCCATGACCACTGTACAAAGCACTAGTGTGCTTTCTGATTTATGCCATCTTGTTGTTTGGTCATGCACTTCAATAATTTAAATTATTTCACACAAGGACCTAGGAACAAGCACTATCAACTATACGTTGTGGCAGGCACAGTCTCTGACGGAGTATCAGGGGTGTGTGGCACATGGTTTTTCTTGTCACTCTGTGGAGGGGTGTACTGGGTAATGATCTGTGCCTGAACATCGACCGGGCTACCGTGATCCTGGTAGAAAACCTCTTCACGTCTAAGCTGTGCCTTCTCCTGCACAAAATATATGCAACTTTGTGAGAAACAATCAACTTATAACATGCTGCATTGTCACAAATTACCTTTAACCATTTCTCCATGGTAGTGCTTACTAATTCCTATGTGACTAGTATAAATATAAAGAAACGCCTGCACATCTGTGTAGTCTGATCAGGATCTACACTGTTCGCTCTTGGATTCATTAGATTTGAACAAGTGCAGGCAATAAACAAATTGGCATCAAAATTGTATTACAAGGCTTGAATATTATGTTGAAAATTCGTCTCTCACAGGTACTTTTGACAGAATAAAAATCTGATACAAAGCCATATATATCAATTAGCCTTTTTTTGTTAGGGTGACAAAAAATGATTTACCAGGAATAGCCTCAAATTATTTTCAATTTACTTCTTTTTTAGAGTTTGACTTGTGAAGTTTGCTTCATCTAAAGTTCTTATTATATCATTAACCTACCAGCAAAGTTAGATCAACAACATGGGTCTGTATAGTATGGGAGTCTTCGGAGGGTACGTTAGGAAAGAACTTCACTGCAATCTGACCAAGTTCTCGCACTGTTACAGCAAATGGCTCCATCCACTGAACACATGGTAAAATATCCTTCCATTCAAACCCTGTAAATATACATCAACAATCAGACCAGTTCACAGACAACTTGTAGTTCCAACTGCTGCCCCTTGCTGGTTTAGGCCTACTCGCAAGTAGCACTAGTGAAATAAGTACTGGTGACAACTTACTAAAATGGCTAAAATAATGCTTAACAATATTATCCTCGGGGGTTCAATTTGACATGGAATCTTGATATACAACTCTTGAAATTAAAAAAAAAGAATATTTTTACCCATATGATTTTAGTGGATTCTTAAATAATGAATATTTTGGTTATTTATTGGCAGAGTCCCAGATTCTGCAGGGCTGAAAATTATAAAACTGAGCATGGAAACCAGTCTCAAATCTCAAGCATCTGATTGGCTGAAATGGCAACTGTTCACCATTTCAGCCAATCAGATGCTTGAAATTTGAGACTGGTTTCCATGCTCAGTTTTATTACCTTGGGCACAGATTTGGAACTCTTGATACTTAATCCTTAATTTCCAGAATATATAAATGTTAAAATGATTCAATGACTGGTTAACAGTCAAGACATCGAAATCTGTTAACCTATGATTTATGATGGCAATGGCAACAATCTATGTTAATTCCTAAGGTTTCCTTACCCGAGACAGTAAGACAGAGCTCTCTAGATGACATATGGTATAACGCTGCTGCTGCGAGCACACTGTATTGGAACTGTAGACTCTCCACGTCTAACATACACAGATCCAACAACTAAAACAGAAATCACAAGGTTACCTAGTGTTAAGGAATCACATTAGATATCAAGAATTAGGTATCCAGCTAGGCTAGTTAGGATCACTAGCCTCAGAAATTGTGTTGGATAATTTGGTATAAAATCTATAAGATACACTTGTGAAAATAGTTGAGAAACTATGAACTCAGCTATTAATATACACCAGATTTTCACCAGTATCAAACCATTTCTTCGAGGTGGATAAAATTACTCAAAGAAACATGTACTTCATAGACAATTTCTATTAATATGTTCCATTAAGGAATTCCGATGTTTGTATATGTATTTCTCGAGTGTATAATAGTAATGGGCACATCATAAAAAGGAACAATATACTTACTCTAGCAATTTGTACAAAGACGTGTGAAGAGTATTGAGGAAAGACAAAGCCGTGCTCGCCACCATGTATATGCTCTATATTTGAAACTTGGAGGTAGACATTCAACCAACCATTAGCTGTCATAGGAGACAAGTCCCAGTTGATTGACTGAAAAGAAATTGTTCACTCATTTTAGCAACTATTACAATTGTGTTTGTTAACAAATGAGGTTATTTAAAAAATATTTCTAGGTATATTAAACATTGTTTTTATTTTTAAAGCATTAAACATGCAGTGTTAAAATTTAACTATCTTTAAATGACAAAAACATTCATTACCCTCCACTATTTAGGAATGAGGCCGGGACCTTTCAGATTGGGAAATATGATTCCTTTTAAGTAAAAGTGGGAATGAAAGCACATTTATTTCTATCAGCATTTGATTCACTAGTTTACAAAAAGAACAAAGACCACAATATACTGTGACGTAATGCAAATCGAGAGTTAAAAGTTAATAGTTCAAGTTACTACAATCTAGCAGTTCTTAATGGAAAAAATATTTTGAAAGTGGTTACCTTTAATATAACAAGTTCTTGGTCCAGAATTTCATCCTCGGTACAAGCACCATCAGTAACATATGCGAACTCTGCTATCTTAGGAGGATATATCTCCTGAAATCACAAAACAATTTACCCACTGAATTCATTCATGGACTAACATTTCTGTCAATATCACTTATGGGCTTGTCTTTAAAACCTTTACATCACACAGAGTGGTAAAGATTACACCACATAGTATATAAATGTAAAGTAAATTGTCTTACTCCATTATTGTGTTGTATAAAACTCAAAAACCTATTTTATTTACAGAATAGGGAACAAGTAGATCCAGATCAGTCTGCAGATATTAAATTTAATTTTTACTTATTTGTAAAGTTACCAAGTCTTTTAGAAGTAACAAAAGCGCAAGCCAGAGGTAGTTTTGGTACCAAGTCATCTGAAGGAATTTAGACTTGTATTTATCAACTATTTTAACCCGTCCTTGATATACACGCATTTTACGCATGTGCGATCAGTGTAGATTCTGATCAGCCGGCACATCCATGCCATCTGATCTGGATCTGCACTAGTTGCATTTTGGTCAGCAATAACCTAATAAATCAAAAAGCGAACAGTTTAAATCCTGATCAGACGCCATGTATGTGCCGGCTGATCTGGATCTAAACTGTTCGCCCTAGCAATAAAGGTGTATCTATACAGGAAAGGGGTAATGAACTCGTACCTCTAATTTGGCAGCAATAAATAAACATGTAATTCCTATAAGCTGAAGTTGATGTTTCTGTATATTTCTCTGCTTGCATAGAAACCTATCCAGGAAGTCTGTTGCCAAGTAGAAAGACTCTCTGTGTAACCGATACACTTCACACACCTGCAAAGTAAAAGTCGAAGTTAAATACACAAAATGAAACAACCAAATACTTATGTTTGTAAATGCTAGGCATTTTTCTCACATTATCACCAACCCAATGTATCAGCAACACTGATTTTTTTGCTTTTAACTGCATAGATGTTTCAGTTGACTGGACTACCACTTAACAGCTGAATGTTTCCCACAGCTTTTCAATACCCATTTCTTAAATCAACATCAGTTTACATTTTTCAAGTCATTGAATTTATTATGAATACATGTAACTCAATATCAGAATAAACACTAACCCATAACCAAGGTCACCATTGGTGACTCACAAGCAAAGTATGGTAATCTCAAGTTTAAAAGCCATTATGGAGGTATCAGTGCTAAGCACAGCATTTATCATGATTTTGACAATGCAGACCAAACCAGCACTTCCAAGCAGTCTGAAAAGGGTCATTACAGTTCTTATAAATTCAGTTTTTAATATGTGATTGTAGAACGTCCTTGCAAACAATGTAAAAACTGGCTTAAAGTAAAAGACAAGGCCATCAGATAATGGGTTAATTGGATGAACAAGAATGTATTTATTGTAAGGAATACTGTTCTAGTTTAAACATTAAGTTCACGGATTGATAAAGATGAACATTAAATAGAACGAAGTCTTTCTTAAACATTTTGCAAATTAAAATCAGTTGCTCAATTCACTTACTTCAATAATCCAGTCCAACAGTATTGCTCTCATTCTTGCATGTAATGCTGGATGCTTATCAAACAAATTCTGATCCCGTACATAATTCAATTCTTTCCGCAACATGGTTGTCCATACTTCTTGTGAGTCCGCCCAGTCCAACTGAGGTAGAGGAGACCGTCTTACTTCCAGCGGAGTTGTAAAATAGTTTTGAAATCGGAACTTGGTACCAAGCATGAGGTCTGAGCGTGCATTGGAGTGGGTGGGGGAAGACTCGGGACTAGGCACTATTGAACATGTTGTAACAGCTATGGACTCGGATATGGGAACCCATTGATTCTGAAATGAAAGATCGTCATATGACACTTAGTAAAATTTCTTTGATGAGTTATAATTTTCCCAAGCATACTTGACTTTCCAGTCTTATTGTAAATATGCATTGATTTCATATTTTAATAAATGGTAACCGAAGAGAATAATCTGTTTTTTGAAGTGATTTAGTTTTCACAGATTACTTGGATTAAATCTGAAAATGTTCTGATTTTATAACAGATGGTTGCCAAAGCCCTGGCTAGACACTGTCATGTCCTCTTTTTATCATGATTTAAATCCTTGCAATAACACATTTAATAAATCTCTTAGTTATCAATTTAAGCACCTGTATTAATATATTCTAATGCTGAGAATTTAACATTATTATGCAATGTAGATACCCTGTAGATGTTAGCTTGTATAAACATTTTTTTTACTTTCTACTCTTAGATTAATCTAGATATCTGAACAAGAAAAAGCATCCATAAAAGAATCTCAAGGTGGTATAGCTAATCAATGGTTGAAAAGAAAGGTGAGATAACACATGGATCATCTATAGATTAAAGTGTTTAATGATGAGTGGTGGCAATCATTCTTAGAACAAACTGTGAACAACACATTACTTAGTGTATTTAGCAGAAATAAACCCAGTAGGGGCCAAGCTGACAGTGCAACCCTTAAAGGTAAGAATAAACACAAGCCATTGATTTACAGTCGAGACCAAATGTGACATCAAAATTAAACCTGATTAGGTGTGAATTTCAACTTGTATTTTTTAGAAAAAAAAACTCTTTGAAGTACATAAATCCAATATATCATAAATAAAAATGCTATTTTGCCTTTTGATCTATTGTTGATTTTTTTAATTTCATGTGCACAGTACATGTTCAAAGAAACTATTTATAAAAAAAATGTGATAAAATTTGAAGGACTGTAATTAAAAGGTAATGAAGCAAAAGTCAAAAAGAAAAAAAGCATTGTAAATGTTTATCTATTCTTGACCCTAGGGCTTGAACTGTCAATCGTTGCAAGCTATTTTAATTTAAACTACCTAACACAGACAAGTGATGGCTCCAAGCATTACAAAGCCATTTATCAATGGCAAAGAATTGTTTACTTTCAGTCATTTATCATATCTAGAAAATTTACAACATTGTGATTATCGATTCTTATAGTATTCTTTAATTATAAAATCAGGGCTTTTCATCAGAAAATTGGGAAGAGGCCCTGGCCTTTCCACTTGGGAAATTTATGCGCAATAATTGTTTATTTTGGGAAAACAAAATTAATTGAAAGATGGTTTCTTCTTTGTGAAATTGAATAAATCTAATTTATTATGCACTTTATTTTCCAGACTTCAATTTTCATACACTCTTCCCAGGAGTTTTAACTATTTTTGGACATCTTACCTAGCATTTTGGGAAGAGTTTCAGCCACAATTGGGAAAAATACTATATTTTTGGATTGGGAAGAGGCCTTTTATAGGCCTCTGTTATATAAGGATGAAAAGCCCTGAACTGGACTCAACTTTTCAACATGGTTGTAAATAGCCCAAGTATGATTCATGTTACATAATACAGCAAAAGGATATGGCATCTGTCTGCCAAGATAAAGTCTTGTTACAACAGGACATTTTCTTCAATGGTATGAACATCACTGTTTTTGACGGGAATATAATGACACACCTGAATCAATGCTTTGCTGTGGAAGATCATGTTTGAAAAAACTCTATAGAGTATAGGGCAGAATCAAAAGGCTTTTTTTCCCTTCTATCATAGGAGCCATTTACAAGTGCTTTCCCCTCTCAAAGTTTCATATTTGGAAACATCATAGAATCACAGCATAAGTTAGCCCTAGATGATGATGTACACTGTTCGCATCATGGTTAGAAGTAATCTAATGAATCTTTAACCTAAAGTGTAGATCCAGATTAGCCGGCACATTTGAGCAGTCTCATCTGGATCTACACTTTCTCTTGGAAATTAAGAAACACAGTAATGGTTTACATGTTTCATGAAACAGACAAATAAGATATCCTTCAAAAAGATGACAACATATCATCCGACTCACTAAGTTTCTGGTTTGAATCTCAATTTGACATTCTGCTAGGTTTTTCCAGATGCCACTTTATCGGAATGAATGCTGCCTACTGGTTTGTCTCGACAGAATCAGTCGGAACACATCTAGTTTAGCGGACCCCAACACTAAAGAGCATTGCTTGTGAGAATTTCATTGCTATCGTAGTCATGTGTCAAACAAATTTCAATATTAGCGAGTTTAAATATGGGCTAGTGCCCCCACATCCCGCTTTTCTTCTTTTCTTGCTCAAATGTCGCCGGGCCTTTTTAATTCGAATATACGGGATCTGCTAAACTAGATTCTATCCGAATCAGTCATTCAGCATGACTATTACAGACATTAAGCTAGTTTGTGTGCAATAAGATAATAAATAAATTAATGTCCAATCACTTAACAAAAACTTATTAATTCTAGGTACATGATTCCTTTGCCACTATTTGTGAAAGAATGGTTACACTCAACAGGCTGCCATGATTTTTCAAGAATGAATGAAATGTAAAGAAAAATGAAATAAAATATAAGCGATCAATAAAGCAAAAATAAAGATAAATAATTCTGTGCACAATTATGTTATTTTACAGATTAAAGTATTGTTTTATTGATATCTGTCTAGAAATTACCGTATTTTTTGCATTTGGACTTGTGACCTCAATCGGCCGAAAAATTAGGTCATGGCGCCAAACAGTCACCGTATTGCACAAAACCATTGTACCAATAAAAAATATATAAAAAATCATACCTCGATTCTATACTGTTGTTTTCTTTTAGCACATTCCATTGCACCTTCGGGGTCCTGAAGAAGAAACCACACATATTCTTTCTAAAGATCGTGGCAGGCCCTATGTTCATACCCCACCCACATCAATCCGAACAAAGGAAAAGGAACACATCAAGGAATTAGAATTTTACATACCTCCTCAGCTTTCCTTTTACGATTTATTTTGCCGCATATTGAAACTTGTTCTGTGCTTTTGGATCTGTTTGTCATTCGAGAACTGAAATTATTTGAAATCATCGTAAATATCAAGAAAAACGAGGGGGTGGTCTAAAACTACAAAATGGCGGTAAACAGTTGCACAATGTCACAAGAAATGAATGAAATAAGATTACCTTTTTCTAGACATCTTGTTCCCAGCTCGACAAGTTTTAGCAGCACTGCAAATAGAAAACATGCAAATGAATAATTTGATTTGTTTTCTATTATTAATCGGTCTTAATTTTCCCACATAATTTCGGTCATTTTCTAAGTGTCAAAACCTGGATTTTTTGTCCCAAATAATTTCATGAAACACATTGATTAACACATCATTCATTATTAATGAAATCCCGTTCACACCTTTTATTTCCACTCAATATCCCATGTTTTTCTTAAATTATTAATTGAAGCTCCACTTTAACGATCCGTCTTGGCGCACTGCTCACTTCTTTGTGGGATCTGCTGAATGCAGGGGCCACTCACCGAGGCTCCCGCCAACAAACGGACGGTGGCGGATTTTAGCGACTTATGGCGTTTTCGATTATTTGCAATTAAAAATTCTCCCGTAGATAATCACTAATTGAGAAATATCTTTGTTATTTTTAATAACAGAAAACAAAATTATTTTTTTAGAAAAATGAAATCTGCAGAAATACACATTATCAAAAAATGATGTAGGGTTACATATTTGAATATGTTACCCGCGTAATTTACATTGAAAAAAATTATTTTTCATGAAAAATGGACTAGTATTGTTTTCACATAAATAATTCTGCTGCTATCCAAGAGAAAAAAGCCTTTGAAGAATTAACATTTAAACTCATAGAGATCGAGTTTGCTTTAACCATGAAACACTCACGATTTTTTCACAGATGTGCGTTTTTAGTGATGTTTTAACATATTAAAATTGTTTTGATCATATCAATGCCACACACCGATGGAAAGCAGAAAGTTTCATCTTTACAACTGTGATAATTGTTTAAATAAGCGGTATATGATTCAAAAAGATATTTTTCAAATTATAAAGGGCATATCTTCACACTTTCAGTCAGTTTGTAAACATTGAAATATATGTCACGCATGCGCACTTGTTTTTGTTATGGCCACCTTGAATGCCCCAAATATTTCCATTTTTCATTGGTTGATGGCGTGCGCTAGGTACGCCTCTTTGTGATTTGTAAACATCTGGTGGAAATGGCGGCCTGTGGCAAGTCATGGATGAGTATATTTAACAGATCGAGAGGAAATATCATTGGAATGATACATCTAAATGCAAGTCCAGGTTGGCAGGCTAAAAATTTAACATTATAAGAGTAATATTACGTATCAGATAGGTAATGTCAATGCACTAGAAACAGTCAATCGATCAACAAATAAGCTAAGGTCATCCTGACAACTGAGTTTCCTGCTCTTAGATATTCTTCCTTGTCGCCTAAAAATAAGGTTGGTCATGCATTCTAATCAGGTCTTAAAGCTATATTGAATTGTTCAATCATTGTAAAAGAAGAAGAAACTTACTGCACTAAAAACAATGGAAACACAAGTAGATGACATCAAGATATTTTAGTTTCTTTTTATAAATAACATTACCAGATGCATTGGCCCTCAATATCGACTATCGTTAACCGTTCACAGCAGTAGTATATGACTTTGATTATAGTAACAGTGTATATCGCTTAGTGGTGTGAAATTGATTTCTGAGCCTGTGCCCAAGGTTATAAAACTGAGCATGGAAACCAGTATCAAGTCTCAGCATTATTTCATGCTTCAACAACAATTTTCACAACATGATAGTAAGATATCGAACTGACTTTTATGAAACCAAATTTACTGTACTATACAGAAATTTTGACTCACCAGACTTTCTAGTAAATCATGTATCTAAATTATTCAGATGTTTGAATCAAATATCAAATCTATTTTATTTATATGTATGTTTTACATAACCATAAACCAATATCTCTGTGGATCCATCAATGTCAGATCTGCATCTGTAAAGGTTTGAAATGTTTACTTTCATGTATAAATGGATTGTTCTGGTAAACAAAGAGGTGACAATTAAAAAATAACTCAACTCTTATTTTAATGAAATTACTATTCATATTATTATTTTAGGGCCCATTGGTTTACATAATTTAAAAAAAAAACAACAACAAAATTATAAAACAAAAAGAAATTAAAAAGTAAGAATTGAACCTATGAACAATACATGTATTTTCAGTTGCAAAGTGCCTTCTGAGTCTTAGTCTGACAGTGCTTTATAGTAACACAATTTAAATATTGCCAACATATCTATGTTTATCAGCAGACACATCAGCTAAAAGTCTGATTGATGTTGGGCTGATATTTGATGAAATGTCACCACATGTTGAAAAACTAAGGTGGCAAATGTCAGTAGCTTATTCAACCAGTTTCTCATATACATCTTATAGATAATGCAGGCTGGGAAAGTTAAGTTATGGAAGTTGTTTCAAGCCTGTCATCTGTTTTCAAGGCATTTTCTAAATACTATTTAACAATGAAAAGTACATATTTTTTCAACAACAGTTCTATAAACTTTTCAAGGTGTTTTTTTATATAAAAAACCTTGCTTACCTTACGATGCTTTTCCAACCAGTATCCTTTGTTACCATTATTAAAATTGTGTTATATCTCAATTCCTATTCCAGTTCCTATGTTTGGTAGGCTTTTTCTTGCCACTTTGTTTTTTTTTCTGATCCTGTACGCAGGAGTGATATGTAGTAAAATGTCCCAGATCACACCTTACTGCTTGTTTTCAAGAGATGGCTAATCCCTCATTGAGTAATTAGTGTTCTAAAGGTTCAAAAGGGGACACATAATCAGTCTACCAAGCTGCAATAGGCTGGTAGTATTGTTGATCTATCACCAAATAAACTGTGAAATTGTATCCTAAACACTAATCAAACAATCAATGACTACAGATTAACATTTTTATGTCACCTGTCAATAGTCACAAAGACATGGCAAATATAAGTCTTACCATTATTGTCAAAAAGTAATACATGGATCTTGAAAGAAATGTTTCCCTGCATAAATATTGGAGCCTTTATTCTTTATAATTTAATATGTTATTTTACTGAAACAAGACTCTGTGTTCCTAATCAAACCAGTTAGTTGAATAATTTGCAGATATATTAACTTGTTTATAATATTCTGAAATCATCAACCTATAGCTAATTTATGATTAAGATTTGCTTTACTTTAAAAGACTTTATATCAATATTGTTCTTAAAAATGTTGTTCTGTCTTGTGATGAAAATTAAAAAGTTTAATTAATTAAATAATATTATAAAAAGATTACAGCTTTCACAAAAATCAACTATAATTTTATAATTTGCATTTATTTGGAAGAAAACTTAGTTTATTTAACACTTTCCTCCATATACACACATTTTTACACATGTGCGACCAATGTAAATCCAGATCAGACGGCACATACATGCCATCAAGATTTTGGTCAGAAATAGACTAACAAATCAAAAAAGCAAACAGTGCAGATCCTGATCAGGCGGCACTGATGTGCTGGCTGATCTGGATCTACACTGTTCGCCCATGCTATAGAGGTGTGTAAGTGAAGTAAAGGGTTAAAAAAATATATTTAGTAAATTTGTTGTGAATGCCAAAAAAAGTAGCAAGTGATATGCTCTCCTGATTGGAGGATTCACTTCACCAGAGGTGTTGCATCTTGGGCGGCAGGAACACCCCTCCCTTGCCCATGCATTTGTTGATCACGTCACCCCTCCGCAATCCTTGTTAATGTGTGACATGTCTGTGCACATTAGAGGGCAGAGCTAGGTGAGGATTAGTGGGGTTGCTCTATCCCCCCTTTTGGGCAGCAATTTTTAATTTTCATAGGAATTTCGGTAAGAAAGTTAGAAATTATCATGTATCAACTCTAAGACTGCTCGAAACAAACCGTCTTTCTTAAAATCTTTCATTGACCCTAAGTTTTATTAGTAATGATGATAACATACCATATGTAAAAAGTTCTGTTTATTATAATTGTATCAGGTGATCATGTGTAAGGTTTATACATGCTTATTAAATTTCAAAACATCAAATTCTATTTCTAAATAGCAATTAAGATTATCCTGATGAGCGGTATTCTTTTCTTCCTGTTCTAAACTTAAGCTGTCCCTTATTGTAAAGTCAAAACTTGAAATCCCTTTGTATAAATGTATGATGTAAAGTTTCTTAAATTCTGATAAAGTAAGCCTACTCAGGCAAATATTGCCATGGCAACTTGACAACAGTGAGGGATATCTACACCATATCAGTAATAAATAGTCAAACTGCCTAATATAAAATAATACAGATTACCAATTTTCAAAATAATTATAAAACAGATGTTGGCAATAAACCTTAGAAATGTTTAATGCAATAAATATTTGAATTTAGATGCAAGTTCTTTTATTGAAGTAAAGTAACATCAATCAGTACCTATTCTGTTCAATTTTAGAATCATTAGGTTATATCTAACAAGAAGCAAATGGTGTAGATCCAGTTCAGATGGCAAAGATGTGCTGGCTGATCTGGATCTACATAATAAATTGGCCACACATGTGATGAAAGGTGTTTCTGTGGAGTAAAGGGTTAAACAGAGGTGCAAAATATGTACATGTTTCTTCTAGCTCTATTTTTTCATAGGTGTCTTTGAACCCTTTACTCCATATAAAGGTTTCATGCATGTGCAGAAATAACTCAATAAAGCTTATAGCAAACCATGTAGATCCAGATCAGATGGCACAGATCTGGATCTACACTGTTCGTCCATAGGTAACAGCCATATCCCATAGAGTAATGGGTTAAAGAACATTAATAACTGAATAGGAAACAGAATAGTCTACACAGATGTGATAAATGCTGTGCTTGGCACTTAAAGGTGCTTAAGTCAGGTCAGCTTACATTTACAGACGCAATTGACCCTTAGTAGTCTGCACAATTATATCAGATCAGGGTCAGTTTTGTTTGTAGAAGAGTTAACAGTTTTAACATCCTGCCCTGTCTGCTAGAGTTACATTTATGGGTGTGGATGGTTAAACAGATATCCTAGCCCTTTATGAAGAGACCCCCTGGTTGTTTAATGTGCCTGGTGTACTACACTGATTATGATGTCCTATCTGTAAGTGAACCTGAGTACCTGTATAGTGGGATACACAGGCATTTAACAACATATGGACCTGGGTAGGGTGCACAGGCACTTGACAAGCTAACACCATACTTAACCCTTTACTCCATAAGTACACATTTATGGCATGAATGAACAGAGTAGATCCAGATCAGTGCCCAAGGTTATAAAACTGAGCATGGAAACCAGTCTCAAATCTCAAGCATCTGATTGGCTGAAATGGCGACTGGTCGCCATTTCAGCCAATCAGATGCTTGAGATTTGAGACTGGTTTCCAAACTCAGTTTTATAACCTTCAGCCCAGATGGCACATTTGTTCACTTTTAGATTCATTATGTTATTTCTAACCAATATATGCAACCAGTGCAGATCCAGATCAGACAGCACTGAGGTGCCCGCTGATCTGTATCAACGCTGGTGGCACACACATTAAAATGCATATATATGGAGTCAAGGGTTTAAACAAGAGTAATATCTGACCATTTTTGTGTTTTCTAAATAAATAAATAAGGTGGTAGATTTACTGCTGAAAACTTTCATAATATAAAATCTCTTGTCAGTGAAAAAGCTGCAAGGGGTCTAACCTAAAGTACAAAGATCGGTCTTTAAGTCCGCCATTTCAGGGAGAGTGGTGGCAAAGTCTGTTTCATATGTATTGTATAAATTATGAGATAGCCAACTAGCTGGTAGTTTAAGACATGTATCTGCTCCTGGTCTGGTTTTGTCTGTTATACAAGAAAATGTTCTTATTTTACTGAATTAGTGTCAACTTTAATGAAAAAATGCCACTCGCCCTCAAATGGCCGACTTAAAGCACTGATCTTTTTAAGTTAGACCCCCTGAGTGGGAGATTTCACAAATCATTGGAATAATCTATGCATGCCAATACCACAGTCTTAATGTCTCAGAGATGTTAATCAATTATCTTTTATTTGATAAGTGACAGTAGCACTATATGCAACATGCTAATTATCTTAATTGCTATATTGGTATGTTTAACGATCATCTGTGGTTTATTTATGGATTTTTCTATTGTCATGTGGTTTCATCCCACAGAGAGAAAAAACTGTTGTATAAATTTAGATAATCCACTTAATTATCTGCATATGCACTTCAACGTCACAGATTCAAACCAATAATGAAGCATTTTCATAATTTTGAAAAAAAAGCAATTGATGATAAAGACATGAATAACTTAACATGACTTTCATTTTCGTGGAAATTAATTTTTGTATATACAGAATAGTTCCACAGGGATATAACTCTTAAAGTCATGTAGAGCTTGAAAATATGAACACTATAGTACCAAACACTAAATATTGCCCCCCAAAAAACATGTGTGTCCCTCTGGAATTATGGTGACGACTTATAAGCTGTATTTGCCTGGTACCTTGTGAGATTTATATTTGATTTTATCAGTAGTGAGACCATAGAGATTGCAGAGTTGGTAATACTGAAAATGTCCACAAACTTTCCTTGAACAAAAGGACAAGTTATTAATTTAGAACAAATTTTACTGCTTAACTGGGGTGGCATTATAAAAAATGTGAACCATTTGTTGTAAACTGCTAGGGGAGCTGTCAGAGACTACCCTTGCACCAGTACACAGATGGCTTCCATGCTCAGTTTGATACCCTTGGAGTCAGATTTAAAGTTTTATCTGATTGCTTCAGCTGATAAGCTGTCTCATACATGTGATAACCTAATAAATACCAAACCGGGAATTTGGATATTTATCATTAAAAACTAGGAATTTCACAGATACTTGAAGAAAAATGACTCCCTTTTGTGTTTTGATGTCTTAAACTCAGGCTCTCCAGCAGTATGTTATGAAAAACTAGGAGAAAACTAGGAAGCAACAGCACAAAAAACTAGGAGAAAACTAGGAAAAACTAGGAAGAAATTGTAAAAAACTAGGAACTATTTAAAGTTTTCGCTTTACCATGTCATCTTTGCATATATAAATTTACCATTCATGCAGATTCAGAGGCTGATGAGCTGACTACTTCCTTGCTAAATCAGGTCTGGCTTACTGTTGTCAAACATAAACCAATGTTTTTTATTCATTAATAAACATTAACAATTAACAAACCAGAGTTAACCTGTTAAGTTCTTAAACATTCATATTCATATATATACACGATAATGACTGCTGTATATACTGTTATTGTTACAAAAAGAATCTTTTAGGTAGTAATACGCACAGTGTTCAACAAACATTTTAGAAACAATGCCATGTGTTAAAAATACCTGTCATTTTACCATTATCTTAATAAAAAATTAACTATTTGAAAAATGTACATAAATGTAAGTACATCATTTTTTTTAAGTTATATATAATTTTATACATACAGCTACATGGGTGCTTCGGGAGAAATTATAAAAAAAATCTTGAAAATTATGCTTGGGATTTGTGTCCATCATTTGGACCACTGTTGTGTCCAAGGTAAAGCCCTGGCCAGGGGGGCCAGAGGCCCCCAGAAACTCTTAAATTAAGCAGTAAGCAAGAACTGAAAGTGTGTTTTCCAGGTAAAACAACTTGTCAGGTCAAAAAAAATTCTGTGGAACCCGTACTTTATTGTCTTGGCACAGCACTTATAATAAGCAACAACCGGAATATCAGGTTTCCTTAACCAAACTTCCTATTTGTCACCCAGTTTGTTGACTCTTCTAGCCAGTCCCTATTACATTTATTTTAATATACTTTGTAGCAATTTGGAAACAAAACTTGTTGTTTGAAACATTATCTTTCTTTTTTGTCGCTAATTATAGACTACATGTTTTTAATCAAAGACAGCCATATTATCACAGATACTTTGTAATGACAAATTTCATTAAATTTTGATGAAGTAAATCTAAATTATATCAGCCAATCAAATGAGTTTTTAGAAACACAAGACTTTGTAAGATAAGCACAACTTTATTTGAATTTAGATTTATATCTTTGTCATAGGACTGACTATGCCCAAAACAACTGTCAGTTTACATGATTTGGAAAACAACCTCTCCAGGCTAAGATACAATGGAAATTTCTCTAAACTCACGGCTTTTTTCCTTCTTTAGTAGGGGCCGTTTATGGATGCCTTTCCCTCAGACAATTTCTTTAAAATCATGCAGTTTTCCCCAAAAAGTGACTTTACATCAGGTTTTTTTCATTCCCCTTCTGATTAAAAATGATGCTATTTTCCCCAATATTATAGGGCATCGGCCCCTTCCCCTGGCAGTGAAAAAAGCTTTTTCATTAATTATTCAATCATTTTCATTTTTATCTCTTTCTCATGTCATTTATATCTTCTACACATTTGTTAATTGCAACTGTTACTTAGTTCAGATTTATTTTTGCCACATCACGGAGACCTTGAGCAATGCCCATTTCTTTGAAATCTTTATTTTTTATAGCCTTAGATTTTTCTCTTACAAAGTCTAATTAGCCTTATCCACTTCAGCCTTTATCTCCTATTTATTTTTCTTAACCTTCTTTTCTTTATTTCTCATCTTTCTGCTCTTTACAGCATCTAACGGTTGTTACCAAAATGCCTAAAGTAAGTGGAGAGGTAATGCACTTAACAGCTGTGTTGTAAAAATTTAACGTTGATCAACAGTACTAAAGAAATATGTAAAATATAATGTTCTAATCTTTTTGTTGTTTGAATATTTGAAAACAAAGACATTAAAATTAAATAAATAACCCAAATTACAAATACTTTGAAATTTGGCAACAACTTAGTTTTGTCAGCAAAAGTATTAGGATAGAGTTATAAGAGACATAACCAAACATTTAACTCACAATAAAAACAAATGGCATTGTTTCTAAATGTTGACAACACATAGTTAAAGACAACTCATTAAAATTAAGTTTTGATAAAAGCTTTCCTTAGTGAACAAAGGTTGAGATGGCTGGGTTACGCAACAATGACATCAGACCACACTGCCAGCATAGGAACATGTCAACTAAACAGCTTCTGAACATCTGCATTAAAAATACTTTGCAAAACACGATTTAAAGGATTGCAACTTGTAATTATGAAAAAAATACTTCTTTATTTTAGTAAAAACTAGGAATACTAGGAGCTTTTTGTAAAAACTAGGAGCCAATTCAAAAAACTAGGAAAAACTAGGAAAACTAGGAAAAACTAGGAACGCTGGAAAGCCTGTAAACTAACAGGAATACAATTAGAACAGCACAGGTCAAGATTATAAAACTAAAACTAGACCAGTCTCAAATCTCAAGCATCTGATTGGCTGAAACAGTAACCGGTTGCCATTTCAGCCAATCAGCTGCTAAAGGTTTGAGACTGGTCTCCAATCTCAGTTTAATTATCTTGGGCCCAGGTCAGGATCTGCAATTTTGCTTTTAATATGTTAAAATTGAACAATGCAGATCCTGATTGGACGGCTTGAATGTGCTAGCAGATCTGGATCTACACTGGTTGCACTTTCCAAAAAGGGCTATTGTAATTAGGACCTCTGGTGCAGTAGCATTTGTTACAACAAATGGGTTGTTGATGATCACGAGGTCATGTTGTTGCTGATATTTGACTGTTCATATTCTACAGGCACCCCAAGATATGGTGGATCTGTTGAAGAAATCATTTCCAAGGCAGAACGAGAGGCGGAGCTTTATAAGGAGGCTGGAGTGGTGAGATCTTTATGTCTTACCTTAACCCTTTACTCCATGTATATGCATTTTATCAAATGTGCAAACAGTATAAAACCAAATCAGTCAGCACATCCATGCTGCCTGATCAGGATTTACACTGTTAAGCTCCTGGTGTCAAAAATAACCTAATAAATCAGAAATATCAAATTCTATAGCATTTCATTAAAAGAAGATTATCTGTGGTATATCTCCTTCGAATTTCAGTCGTAATTGTACCATTTTTACACTGAAGTGATCTGGTCCTGAGTGTCCTTACCTGGAATTTTCTAATATTTGTTTAAATGTTTCTGCTGTGCTTTAATGCACAATTTAGCTGCCAGAACTTAATATAGAAGAAAAACCTTTTAATACCATATTCTCATAACCCTTTTGCAGGACTTTTACAAAAAATGGGCTTTATCATCTTTATTTTATTGTCGTCATCATCATCATCATCATCCTTATCATCATCATCATCATCATCATCATCATCATCATCATCATCATCATCATCATCATCATCATCATCACCACCAGGAGTGTCTCACCTTTACTAATAAAACTTCAGCTATTCTCAGATGAACATATTATTAGTGCCTCTTGGATCTTTTGTTCAGATATTAAATTTTAAATTTCAGGACAGTGTTCTAGTTGAAAACATGCATGATATACCATACCTTCATACCAAAGAAGTTGGTCCAGAGATTGTATCTGTGATGACAAGGGCCTGTACTCGTGTGAGTGAAGTGTTTGATTTTGGGCCAGTTGGTGTTCAGGTTCTAGCAGGGGCAAACCAACAAGCACTGGCAGTAGCTGCCGCAGCAGGTATGTCAGGTTCTGACCGGGCAAACATGCAAGCCTGGACAGCAGGTATGTCAGGTTCTGACAGGGCAAACATTCAAGCCTGGACAGCAGGTATGTCACGTTCTGACAGGGCAAACATGCAAGCCTGGACAGCAGGTATGTCAGGTTCTGACAGGGCAAACATGCAAGCCTGGAAAGCAGGTATGTCAGGTTCTGACAGGGCAAACATGCAAGCCTGGACAGCAGGTATGTCAGGTTCTGACAGGGCAAACATGCAAGCCTGGACAGCAGGTATGTCAGGTTCTGATCGGGCAAACATGCAAGCCTGGACAGCAGGTATGTCAGGTTCTGACCGGGCAAACATGCAAGCCTGGACAGCAGGTATGTCAGGTTCTGACAGGGCAAACATGCAAGCCTGGACAGCAGTTATGTCACATTCTGACAGGGCAAACATGCAAGCCTTGACAGCAGGTATGTCAAGTCCTGACTAACATAACAACACTGGCAGCAGCTAAAGTCGTAAAGTATGTGAGATGTAGTATCAATATACCAGCTTGGACTGACAGTAGCTGATGCATTATGTATATTAGGTACTAGAGGGGACAAATCAACAAAGACTGACAATGACTATAGCAGCTGGAATGTCCAGTACCAGTAGGGGCTGGCTGTTGCTGTAGCAGCAGGTTTGTCAGGATCTGGCAGGGGCAAACCAGCAATGAATACTTTAGTTATATGCTTAACTTGTGAGGTGTTGCTTCTGAAAGGTTGTTTAATACATTTTGTATTTTATAAAAGGTTATGCAATGTGTCACATAAGGTTTTGCTATATTTTGCATAACATCTATAAGATGTTGTTATATTTGAGATGATAAATTTCAAATAAGACACTATATTTGATTTGTTGATGTATTCAATACAATCATACAAGATTCTGTTCTGTTCTGCTATATTTTATATGAGTCTTATGGATTTGCAGTCTTGGCTGTACAGTTTTGTTGCATTTTGTTTAAGAGCTGGAATATATTCGAGCTGAGGGTTTTGTCTTCAGCCATGTAGCTGATGAAGGACTGATGAATGCCTGTGCTGGACCTCTGCTGAGATACAGAAAACAGATAGGTGCTGAAAATGTCCTCATTTTTACCGATATAAAGAAAAAACACAGGTATTTTGTAGATCCTTTTTTTTTACATGTGTTCTTTTGTTTTGTTTTTAAACTTGTTTATTTTTTAAATGATTATGAAACAAGTTCTTTTGACTTATATTTAGTACATATGATGGCTGCTTGCTGTTTTGAAAGGGGTACTTACACCACTATGAGGTTACATGTTTTCTTGCAATTTTTGTGCTCCTCTATTATTTACAGTAACAACTATGTACAGGATAAAGCATTGTATCACAAAAGAGAAACAAACAAGTAAACAGGTACACAACAGGTTATATCTAAAATAACAGAACTATGAATGAGAGTGGGAGTGGTGCAATTATTATGGGAAGTTATGAAATCAAAATATTTGGCTTTGAATTCATATATAGAGGTTCTGAGTCCATAGGGTGTTCTAAATTTTGAAACCTGAATATGTAAAAGAATAAGGTCTAGATAAAGGTTTAACCAAGGTGTAAAAATTATTATGATATCTGAATTGAATTTACCTTGAATTCAAGTGGCAATATCTACCAGTACGATTAAATTTTATTACATTAGAATAGCTTTAAAGAAATGAAAAAGAAATAAAAATCAGAGGCATCTTTAGAAATTTTATATCAGGTGGTATTATTGTTATCAGATTTTATAATAGCTATAAACCTGTTACTCAATACATACAGGTTTTATCGCATTATGCAAACATTGTAGATCCTGATTTATACTGTTCACTTCTTGATCAGAAATAACCTGTTAGAAAATAAAGAAGGAAACAGTGTATCATAGGGCATGGATGATCTGGATCTACACCGGTTGTCCATGGATAACAACCATATCCCATGCAGTAAATGCTAAAGATCGTCTTCTGCTTTTTATCAAGAATTATAGAGAACACATGAGCCAAGAGTTACTGTTTTATTTTTTGACAGTTTAATGTTGAACCCTTTACTACATATATGCCTTTTTATGTGTGATCAAGATCAGCCTGCACGTCTGTGGTCAGAAATAACCTAATAATTCAAAAAGTGAACAGTGCAGATCCTGATCAGACGGCAGAGATGTGCCAGCTGATCTGGAACTACACTGTTCACCCATGCCATAAAGGCCTGTATATGGAGGAAAGGATTAAGCATCGTGCTCAGGCAAAGTGTGAATTTACAATCACATCAATTGTTTACCATGCGTTATTTTGTTATGCTTAGCCTTTATTCAATATATATGGGTTTATCACATCAGGTCAGTGTCATGTGATCAGGATCTACACTGTTTTCTGTTATATTTGTTATTTTTGACAAAGAAGTGACCAGTGTAGATCCAGATGAAATTTTCACTAGCCCGGTGGATCGTAGCTTGTTGCCCTTGGGCACTGGGCAAAGGATTTGTCGGACCCTGATCTGCAATTGTCACATACGTGATTAAACCTTTATATACTGTTATGGATTATCAGTCATACTTATTTAGGAGTTAAGGTTTACATGATTTGCCCATCATATGTGTTTTGAGCAGTGAGATGTCTTTTAATGATTGAATCAATAATGTGTTGCAATTATCAAGCTATCAAAACATTTGGGTTGTTTCAAGTGTATGGAGCTTAAAGAGTATCCTTTTTACATTAAACAACCCAAATATTTATCATATCACAATGAATTACATTATTATTGTAAACACAGTCTTTCAGAATGGATGTTGGAACAGGGGCCAAGATCATAAAACTAAATCAGGAGAACAGTCTCAAATCTCAAGCATCTGATTGGCTGAAATGGCAACTTGTCACCATTTCAGCCAATCAGATGATTGAGATTTGAGACTGGTTTTCTGATTAAGTTTTATGATCTTGGGCAGAGGAGGAATGATGACACAGAGAAAGATGGCATGGTTTACGACACAAACTTGCATTCAACATCAGTTGTCAAAACATTGTGCACCAGTCCAATTGTTTGTGAGCAGCTTTTATTATATCCACACCTCAAGTGCAAATGTTTGTTGTTGCAGTGTAAAATAAATAGACATAAACTCCATCAATAAACAAACAATGTAGCATCAGTTGGAATATACATTGTCATTTTGTAAGTGTTAAGAAATTGGCAAGAGCTTATTTCTTTTCATACCAAAATCATCTTTGTTTACAGAGGTCTTTAATAACTTTCAACCCTAAAACCATTTAAGTAGTATTTAAAAGGGACAACAGTGGTCTTCATACTTGGTTAACTTCAAAGAGATGAGAGTTGCTTAACTTTAAAGCAATAAGCACAAATTACAAAGAAAGCTTCTGGAAGTCAATTTCCTTGTTATTGTCTTCAGGTGTTATAACTTGGTCAACTGATGAAGAGAGATTTCTTTTTGATAACAACATCAATCTCAAACTGATCTGTTACATTGTTCAAATCCAGATATCATACCTCTGTATTGAATTTGGCTAATGGCTACTTTATTGGTAAAATATGGGGGTCAGTCAAAGACATAGAATAATGATTATCTAATGTAAGATTGTTATCTGTTTTGTACATGTATCATACAGTTATGTGTACATTCACAAATACCTTTTGAAGTCAGGTAGATATACACATTATTGATGTGATGTGATGTATGGTGAAAATGAAATATTTCATCAATTGCAATTATATTTATACCTTCAATACATGTAGTTCAAATCATTATCTTTTTTGACATTCTATTTCATTCTATTGATGATGGTCATTTTGTGATAAAATGTGTCACCTGGCAACTATTTTCTATGTGTTTTTGCTATTTAAGGCTTGTAAAACATCAACAAATCATATTTTGATAATATTTTTCATATATAGTAAAAGTAAAATATGAAAACAATGAATGGCAGTTGTTTTTTTTATCCCTTGATGATGTCAAAAACCCTTATCAAAACTATTATTTTCAAAAAGTGAATGATTTGAACTATCTTTAGTACAAATTTTGTTACAATACAGTGTCATATCTCAAGCATCTGGTTGGCTGAAATGGAGACAAATAATTTTTGGCATTGGGCACTGGTCTCCAATCTCAGTTTTGCCATCTTGAGCATGAAGTGAAAGGTTCACAACACTGACTTATATTTGCAGTGCACACAGTATAACAAGTGATGTTAGTATAGCAGAGACAGCCAAGGCAGCGGAGTTTTTCCTCAGTGATGGTGTTATAGTGACGGGGACTTCTACTGGCGAGCCTGTCAATGAGGCAGAGTTACAAGGTACAGTCTCTAAGATATACAACATTAAAATGGGATAAAAATTATGTTCACGGGCATATCCAGAGGAGTTTTTGAGGGGTTGCTCAATCCCCCTTTTTTTAACAGCAATTTCTAATTTTCTTGTGGTGTCTGTGCCATGCCATAAAGGTGTTTATATGGAGGATAGGGTTAAAATAAACAATTGGGTTTAATTTTAAGGTGTTATCTGGTTATTATTTATTAGGAATACAGCATATTCACTAAATAACTTAAAAGATTTTGACCAAGGTATGATGTGCATTTATCTTACATGACTTTCATGAAGAAAATTATGCTATTTCAAATAGCAAGAAAAGATCAAAATCTCAGTTATAAGCTCAGTGCAACCTTATTCAGTACTCTACATCCCATTCCGTGACACACCTCATTTCATAATGCTACTAATAAGCAATGTAACAGTTTTGTACATATTAAACTCATAGACTACACTGCAGCTATAAAAACCCTGCTTAACCCTTTCATCCATAGACATACCTTTATTGCCTGGGCAGCCAGTGTTGATCCAGATTAGCCGGCACATCCATGCTGTCTAATAAGGATTTGCACTGGTCGCTTTATGATTCGTTAGGTTAATTCTGACCAAAGTGCAACCAGTGCAGATCCTTATCAGACAGCACAGATGTGCTGGCTGATCTGGATCTTCACTGGTCACACATGTGTAAAAATGCGTATATATGCAAGAAAGGGTTAACATGTCAAAGTCAATGCCCAGGTACAGATACTAAAAGTATAGTAGTCAAAGTGAACATACTTTAGTCTTGTTATGTCATACCAGCTGTATGACGTCACATTGTTCTCATCTTGTACACCCTCTGGAGAGGACATATTTTCCTGTAATGGAAGAAGAATTTAGACTTTTTATTGCAGGAGACTAGGGAGTTGGGAGCATCAGCCTCAATGCTTCTTCTAGCAACAAAAAGAACAAAATTTATCCTGTCTATGACTGTCATTACTTCCGAGAAACTAAAAATATTTCATTCTTGAATCTGATACAACTTTACAAGGAAAAAACACTTCATTTCAATATTTTGTTCAAATTTAAAGGAGAATATTAACAGGTTAAGCTAAATGCAAACAATTATTTCACTGGTAAAGGGAGGTAAATGCTACAGGGAGTTTAAATAATTATAACTTGATTACTTCCCTTGGCTAGAGCAACACTATTTTTTATTATTTTATAATTCGCTGCGTTCAAACGAAAATAAATTATTTATCCCATATTCAAGTAATTCATAGGTGAACCAAGACGAGGATGCAGGAAAGATGGGCTAATAGACGTTAATGAAATGTTGTCGTTGAAATATAGTATATAGCAATGCAATATGACCATTCCTATTGTACTTGGTGCTTTTATTTCTTTTCCTACCTATGAATTCATAGGTAGGAAAAGAAATAAAAACACCAAGTACAATAGGAATGGTCATATTGCATTGCTATATACTATATTTCAACGACAACATTTCATTAACGTCTATTAGCCCATCTTTCCTGCATCCTCGTCTTGGTTCGTGTCAAGCCGCACAACCAGAATCCTCGAGCCTGCTGCAATGAATGTCTATTATCATACAGAACCTACTTGAATAGAAAAATAACATCATCTTATACATATGCAAAAGAAAAACAGCCAGTATTGTTTGCTAATAATCTGCGCCCAAAGTTAAAATAATAAAACAGAAAACACCAAAATTTAACTAAACGTCTTTGTGTAGATTCCTATCATCTTATTTAACTTTTTACATTCGACTTAACTCGCTTACATTAAGAACAATTAAAGTCAGACAATCCAGCGCCAAGTGGCACTCACTGTCAAGCCAGTCGGCTAGTCTTCCACAAAAACAACTCCATTCCATCACAGCGCCAATCGGCACTTCAATTTTACGCCACGTGGCGAGGTTCGTTCCCAGGAGGGGCAATATCTGATAATCAAACTAAACACTAACAATGCAGCGCCAAATGGCACTCACTTTCAAGCCAATCGGCTAGTCTTTCACAAAACAATTCCATTCCAACACAGTGCCAATCGGCACTACAGCGCCAATCGGCACTTCAATTTTGCGCCACGTGGCGAGGTTCGTTCCCAGGAGGGGCAATATCTGATAATCAAACTAAACACTACCAATGCAGCGCCAAATGGCATTCACTTTCAAGCCAATCGGCTAGTCTTTCACAAAACAATTCCATTCCATCACAGCGCCAATCGGCACTACAGCGCCACTCGGCGCTTCAATTTTACGCCATGTGGCAAGGTTCGCTCCCAGGACGGGCAATATCACCTGATAATCAAACTGAACACAACCAAAGCTTCACCAAATGACATTCACTTTCAAGCCAATTGGCTAGTCTTCAAAAAACTATTCCATTCAAACACAGCGCCAATCGGCACTACACCGCCAATCGACACTTCAATTTCACGCCACATGGCGAGTTATCACTTAAATCGTTAACCTGATAATCGAGTTAAATACAACCAATGCCGCGCCAAGTGGCACTCACTTTCATGCCAATCGGCTAGTCTTCAAAACGCAATTTCATTCAAATACAGCGCCAAACGGCACTACTTCGCCAATCGGCATAACAATTTCCCAACACAGCCAAGCGGGTACACAGTGCCAAGTGACACCTCAATTTAATTCCAATCGGCTATTCTCTTAGCAAATCAAATTACAAAACAGCACCAAGCTACACTTCAATTTTAAGCCAATTGGCGGGTTTAAAGCAATTCCTTATTTAAGTTAATGCAATCAAACACTTCTAAGTCAAATTAACAGCGCCAAGTGGTTAAATTTACAGTCCAAAAAATCATCATGCTTATCAATTTAATGTTAAGCGTTTTTCGATTATTTTTAAATGAAGTGGCTAACCTTTTCTCTAAATCGAATCGCATATAGCGTTCACATTTTGTCAGGTAATGGGAGATCAGTCCATTTAAATCAAATATTTTGGCCAAATCAATTAAAATGCTACATTCTCCGCTAAGAAGTTTTCTTCGTCCTTATCGTTTTAATCGTAGAAAATATATCCAATTCCACGTGTAAATAGTGTCAAATTATTCTTCCAATAACTACTGATCTTAATCAAGATAAAATTTAAATTATACAATTTCTAATTTTCACGGTAACTTAAAATCAAGACCCATTTAAGCCAATGCAATGAAATATGCTAAAATGTTAGTCAAGTTGCTTTTCTTGTTTCGAACAAATGCCATTCTTGGCAAGTGACACTTAAATTTTAGAATAAGTGGCGATTTCGGAATTTGTTATACACCATGAGAATCGAACCAAACACATCCACGCTAATACAGCGCCAAGTGCAAACATAATATTGATGCAAATGAATATAATTAAACGCCAAGTGCGCATAAAATATTACTCCAGTAGCGAGATTAAGGCCACATCAGCCTCTAATGAAAACAAAACACATCCGGTTCAATGCAATGTTATGTTGAACTACTGATTTAGTAAAGTGATTGTTTTGTCTAAACAAACACAATACGATATATCGCACACTTTCGCTAAGAGGCGATTGATCAGAATCGAAGCAAACATACCCAAACACAAAATAACAGAACACACAATCTAACTTTCAGCCAAGTGGCTTGTTCACATAAAATTGTAAAAAATGTTCTCAGTCCAATGCAGCTTCTGATAAGCGTTTGATATATACGTCAAAAATTACGAACCATTCTAATTGCGAAAAGAATCATTTGAAATTTATCTTTCATAACTTCTAAGTGACTTTTAATGCAAAATATCAAATCTTGATAACAATCGTAGAAACAAAATGAGACAAATAAGGTAATTAAGCTGCTACCTATCAACTAAAAGTGTAAAAAAGTGTTAACATAGTTCTAACCATCTTCGCAAATGGTGAAATCAAACACATAAAAAGAGGGCGGGTGGGACGGGAAATTAGAAATATTTAATATGTCTGTACAATAGCAATGCGACGACTCGAATGAATTTTATCCAAGGTTTACACCATATATAATGACACTGCACGAGAATTTCGTGAATCCTCACAACCAATAACCCTGAAGCATACATGAGATGAATTACATAGAAACGTGGATAAATACATTTATTTTCTAATTCACTGCTTTCAAACGAAAATAAATTATTTATCCCATATTCAAGTAATTCATAGGTAGGAAAGAAATTAAAACACCAAGTACAATAGGAATGGTCGTATTGCATTGCTATATACTATCAAAAAACACAAAGAAAGGGAAAATTCTATTCTTAGACCTTTATGAATTAGTAGTATCTCAGAATTAAGTAAAAGTTTGTAAAATTCACTATTAGCGCGAATGTTTTTGTTTTTTCTTTAGATTTTTATTACGTAATTTTTTGAACATTTTAATTTCTATCGACTATATCATAAAACCATATCAATACATGCACGTGCAAATCCAACTCGACAAAACCTTCAAGGAAACACACTTATCAATCTAACGTAGCGTAATACACAACGACAAGTTATTCTGAGTTAATATACTAAGGAACTTAGCGTAAGAACTATATGTTTCTGGTATGAGTAAATGAAATTCGTGCATACCGGAATATTTAAAAAATATAGTATTCCTTGTTATTCAGCGCAACTGTGGCAATGTTATCGATAATTTCCCGTAAAATCTACAGATTGATGTCATATTATATGTACAAATTATAATATTAAAACGCAAACAATCATAACTTGGGAACATGGCGATCTTCCCATTGTGCTAATGGGCTTAAGCTTGCACCCAAATCTACATCCCATCATATATGAACATTCTCGTAGAAAACTCAAAAATAACTGAAAATATACGAACCCATAAATGCCAGATTTTAATATACTTTCCACTTGCCTATCCAACCATCGTTTCAGAACACCTGACAAAGCAATCTCTCCGATTCTTGGCTTACGTTGACCAACTGCATTAATGCCGAACTTGCCATAGTAAAGATTATGTTGGGCTCAAACCAGCATCCCGTCATAAAAGATCAACAAGTTGTTTGTCCTGAAATTACTAAGCATACTCTTTCTTAATTAATTAAAACTGTTAGAATTATAATAAAAACAGTATTAATCATGGAAAAGAAAACAAATATCCACGGATTTCAATAAACATTCTATTTTCTACCGAACCAATCGACAATGCAGTCTCTATGGAGCCAAGTCTACATGTAAAGCAATAGAATTTGCTTGAAATCTTAATTGTATTAAACACTAAAATATTATAATAAATAACTGTTTTAATTATTTCTTTACTTCTAAAAGTCTAACTACCGTAAGTAAACTATAGGAAAACACAAGGCTCTTTGATAAGTTTATTCTCTCCAAAACAAGAGCCACTCATTTCATTTGGATAGAAAAGTACAGTTAGTGTCTTATACTGTATAAAATATACACAATTTCCATGTTTTCCACGTGCAAAGGTACATACAATGCATAACTTATTGTATATGACCTATCTGATTGTTTTACAGCAAGCCTAAATAAACACAGTAAAATGATATCACCATCACACTCATTTTTACTGCTGTTTGTTTTTTAAATACATGTGTAACAATATTTTTCATCGGTGTAAAATTAACTTGTCAAATTATTATCTATTGCACAGAGATTAAGCGGCCAGACTTAAATTGCAACACTAATGCAAATGCAATAACAGCTGATTAACTTTCTCGTCCCTCTAGCATCACATGAACCTTCAACGAAAATAACCGATGTCTTTAAATTAGGCCTCAAACTCTCGATTTAAAAATCAAACATCATTTATACCAATATCTAGAATTCAATATTTGAAAAACTAAATAAAAACAAAAATACAAACGTATTTCCGAAAAATGCAAACCACTCTCAGGACGCTGACTAGATACGCCTTTTATTCATCATCCAGTAATCATCACGAGACTGTCAAATCTGAAAATATTATCTTATAGCATCTCAATATCTATCAAATGGAATGCTGTATGCCCTGAATTAAAATGTTTCTTCAAACATTGCCATAACAAGTGAACTCAATCCAATTTCAAAATTAATCTCTTATCTGTGATACTGAACAGCATTTCTTCCTCCAGTGAGTTTATCAACAACATTGCCGTTACACGCCAACAGAATAATAGTTGGAAAAAATTACTGAGATACATATTACCATTCCAAAGCCTATATTAAAATATGTTATTTAAAATGCACATGCATTTAATTGCTTTTAGACAAATCGTAAATTACTGATTTCAATTTCATGTCACATTTACCAACAATTCAATATAAAAACTTTGTAAATATACATTCCCCTTATCGTATTCTTTGACTGCACTATATATACATATAATATCAAAATGATTTACTTATCGAACACCACGTGCTCTTCTTCAAGTTTCTAAATCTGAAAAATTTACAAAATGAAAACTCATCAGTGACAAAATAATTTGTTAATGGTTCCGACTATCGCTGTTATTGCCGACTCCGAGCTCAAGTTGTATCCATGCCCTAGGATATTTGAAGAAAGTTGCCGAACATGAACTCCATCAGAAAATTGAATTGTCCTTCTCACAGTCAAGTAATGACCTTCTCAAATACGTCCTTAACAATTTATAAATTAGAAATATTTAATATGTCTGTACAATAGCAATGCGACGACTCGAATGAATTTTATCCAAGGTTTACACCATATATAATGACACTGCACGAGAATTTCGTGAATCCTCACAACCAATAACCCTGAAGCATACATGAGACGAATTACATAGAAACGTGGATAAATACATTTATCTTCTATATTATTATATCCTTATGTTAGTTCTAGTTTTTGCACTTGTATAATGATAAAACAAACCTACATGTAATTAAATTGATGGATTTGTATTTTATTGCAGTTTTAGCCAGTCCATTAATTGTGTATAACATTATTTTACAAAAGTTTATTTATAGATGAAATGTGCACAGAGTAAATCCAAAATGCATAATTGCATGAAACTTGAATCTATTTCCGAAGAAATGGAAATTATTGATTATAACATGATAATCTGTATTTTTATAAAAAATCATGGATTATCACTTTACTGTGAAATCATTAATATTTATGGGGAACTATGGATTCATGGATTTCGTGGATAGATAGTTCCATGAATGTAAACCCTCAGTGAAATATAAAATTGCTTTAAACTGTTCGTGAACTTATTTATTAAAATTGAAAATGCCTTTCTACCAAAAATCACAATTTTTTTTGCATATGAATATTAATGCATTTACAGTATTTCACTGAAAAAATTCACTAAAAAGTTATAAAAAAAAGCTATGTATGATTTCAGCTGTGCAGAAGTCAGTGAATATACCAGTACTGATTGGTTCGGGAGTGACTGCAGAGAATTACCACAAGTACAAGTCGGCACACGGCCTCATCATTGGTTCATACTTTAAACAAGGCCATCACTGGGATGGTGAATTAGATAAAACTACAGTCATGCAGTTTATGGACATAGTGAGAAAAGACAGGAAGATTGAAGATGCTCTGCAAGACTCAACAAGTCATGGTGCCAAGGAATAACTTGTATAAGTTTTGTGTATTTCATGTGAGGGAAAATGCTTGAACTCAAGTTCACAGATGTACTGGCCGTTCTGGAACTACATCAGAAGCACATGTGATAAAACCTGATTCCATCAATGGAGTGAGGATTAAAACTGTTTGTTACACAATAAACCACCAAATCAGCAGAACCTCATGATTTGTTATTGTTACCAAGAAGATCTTCAACTCTTTTGAATATTTGACCCATTATCATAAAAACAAATACCTGAAGACCAGTCTCACATCTTAAGCATCTGATTGGCTGAAATGGAGGCAGCTAAGACAAGTGATAGGCCAATTTATCACAAACATCAGAAATCATCATAAATTTCTGCAGCAATGTGATGATTGACAAAATTGCTTTTTAATTAATAAAAAATATTCCAACTTGCTGTTCCGAAATATTTTAGATTATTGTGTTTGTGTAAATGTTGTCACATTCAACAGTTGACTTGTAAGCAACTTATTTCTTCAGATTTTTCACAGCATATTTTGTTGTATTTAATATTTTTATTAGGTGCACTGTAAATACAAATTAATATCTGTTAAATAAATAAAATATTTTACAGCATTGCATTCTTGTATAATATGAAATTAAATTAGATGAAAACAATTCTTATATTTCCAACACAATCATTTTCCCAGCCTTTTTCAAAATTACCCATATGCAAGTAATAGCATTATTTACTTTGTTTGGTAAAGCTGTAGTTCACCGAAAGTATATAGCCATATATTAGGGATAAGTCACGCTCACTCTACAGATGTCAAGAAATTCATTTACTTTTTTATAACTTTAGACCCTTTCATGTAGCGCTTAATGACAAACTTGTTTGTGGAAGAAACGTATAATGTTAGTTAGCTATTCATTATTCTCTCTTAATAGTTTCTCACACAACAAAGAATAATGATCATAACAAACGAAATTTCTTGTAAAGTAAATGTGACAAAACAGATCCATAGAAACCGAAGTATTATAACAAAGTGTCACAACAATTATTTCACGGAGTATCGAGGGAATTTATGCATTTAAGAATGTGAAATTGAATTTCTCTACTTCCAGTAACTAGACCCATTATGTTGGCAACTTGGAAGATTAAATTTCATCGTAAGAAATGAAGTTTATGTTCTCTTTCTCCCTAAGGAGAATTCTGTTTTGTGTGGGAAACATAGAGAGTTGGATCACTTTTTATACATATGCAGTTTTTGTTTTTGCCATTTCTGGAAAATTTGCAATAACATGTTGCATAGTATTTTTGTTTTAGTTACATACTTGTTCATATGCCCAAATAAGGACGTATTATGGCATTACCAGTAGGAAGGTGACATGCACCAAAGTTGTCAGCTCTTAAACTTAAACAAACTGGTCAGAATGTTTATGGCCACCATGACATCTCTGCCAAACAGCAACTTTCTGTTACACAGCTGCAAACTATCGAACTCATCCAGCATTATAGAGACCAGACAAGTTACAAGCAGTTTCAGAGTTTAGTCAGCTGATAGAATGGAGAGATTTGCTACTGCTCATGTTGTAAACAGAGCACCTAGCCATATATGTTTGTTTGTTTGCTGCTTGTAATTGTCAGTCGGTTGTGCATGAGTGCTGGTTTCACGCTTTCTCATGTTTTATTATACATGTAGTCTAAAAGTTTCATTTTATTTCTTGCATATAATTATGTTTGTGTATGTGTACCAATTAGTGTCTAAGTGTACATGTTAGGTCATTTTAGTAACATATATATATTTTTGTAACTTGCTCAAGTCATTTGTGATGTCATGTTTCATATGTCTCCATTTATAATTTGTATATGTTTCATAGAATTTACCCAGTCTTAAGGTTATTTTTTGTAAACAATATTGATATACCGTCCAATTGCGATAATTGGAATACTCGAGGGACTGATGTTTTACTTCAAGTTGTAGGGTACTTCAAGTTATCACAACTGACTTTTCTGTACCACCTTTTGAGTTTTTTAAAGTAACATTGTGCTGTAAGGCACCATACAGTATTAAAAAAAGTTTTTTGTAAAGTTTGCTTTACAAAACAAGATACAATTTTTTAAAATGATATTTTTACTCAGTTTTAACTACATGATAAAATAAATAAATTTCAATAAATAAACAATATTTTCACAAATTTTCAACTTTACCTCGATATCAAACAACATGGGACGTGGGCCAGGTCTTGAAACATCTTAGTAATAACTCTGATTTGACACTCCTTCAATTGTCATGTAAAATTTGCATGTTGTTGTTGTTATTAACTGCTCAAAGATGTAAAAACTTTGCATTTACTAAAAGTTGATGATGTATTATTTAATAAGGACAGTGTGACTATTCACTTTAGACAACTTCTAAAACAGTCACGGCCGGGCATGCATTTGGCACCAATAATCCTAAAAGCTTACGAAAACAATCAGAAATTGTGTATTGTTACACTACTGAAAGAATATATTCAACGCACAAAGAATCTGCGATGTGATGATTCACTGTTCATCAGCACTATAAAACCCCATAAAGCTGCTTCTCAGAACACTATTAGTCAATGGATAAAGTTAACGCTTTCAAAAGCAAACATCGACAAGAAGTTTAAGCCGCATAGCACAAGTTTTATAAAAGACCTATTGTCTCTGAGAATGATACTGTACAAGATGCACTTTTACAAACATTGTGAAAATAGAAGGTATTTTGGTATGTAAATAAAATACATAAAACCTCTTAACCTGACTTAAATTATGAAGTATGGCTCTAAAATCTCTGTGGGGCCCATCAGGGGTTACAATTGGATGAAATTGTATGATTAAGCTAGACTTACCTTCGTAGAAGGGAAGGCGAAGGTTGATCTCAATTTCATCCGATTGCGAACTCCCTGAGGGCTCACACACCCGCCCAAAAACCCACCCCAAATAAACATCCTTCAAAATTTAAGAATAAGCAACTGTATTCATTCATTCATGTCATACTGTTGCATCTGGTTCAATACTCTGAAGTCTGACTTTGCTGCTGGATGCTGCGTCATCTCTCTGTGTGAGCCCTCAGGGAGTTAGCAATCGGATGAAATTGAGATCAACCTTCGCCTTCCCTTCTACGAAGGTAAGTCTAGCTTAATCATACAATTACACACCAAGGCATCACAACATTCATGTATTACCGGTATATACATATATAATATATTCATGTCATAAATCAGAAAATGAAAAATTGTTTTATAAATGGAAAAATTAACAATTTCAACTGTTTGTTTGACACTAGTTTGAGACAAATCACTCTAATTATTTGCTGCGCACTCAAAACATAGCAATGACATGCCACTACTCACTGACAAGTTGGCGATATTCATAAACAAAGACTGAACGTTCTTGCCGAAAGTGTGAAAAGTGAAAAATCCTGTCAATACTTCCAGTTATCGGATTCAAATTGTGCTTATTTCATATTCAAGGGACTTATAAATTTGTTTGAGTTTTTGAAAATTTAGAATTATTGCGTTTCGAGTTATCACAACTTTTTTTAATAAAATATATAAGAAAAACTGACAGGACCAGCAGCTGACCGAGTTAAACCATCATTTCGAGTTATTGCTGTATTATGATATGAATCTTATATCAGATTATTGTTTTAGTATTTCTTTTATCATGTAAGATATAGTTTAAACAACAAATAAGTAAAAACTTAAAACTTAAATTTTGTAGCAGTTTGGCATCTTGTTAGTTGTAAAATGATTAACATTTTGCTTGACTAAAATGACACCAAAGATTAAAGCTATACCTGATGGAGAATCCAGTTTATACTAGAGCCCAATATAATACCACACCAGTGCCAAAACTCTAGCTTGCAAATTTGTCAGAGGAGACTGGTCTTACATTCAACCATTAGCTGCCTGCCAACTGCCCTCTTACCTATCTGCCTGATTTTGAACTTACGTTAAAGTTTTTTAACTTGAAGTAACTTCACTTCCTATGGTCAGAAATAGTCCAAACTTTACACAAATTATCAGTACTCATTACCTCAAAATATGGATGTCCTGTAACTCCTTATATTACATATATTAGATTGTATATCCTTCTGGGAAAATGGCAAGGTCAGTGTTACTAAAAACAGGAATTTGTTGTCTGGACGTTTTGAGCTTTTATCACCAAACTTGATGTGTATGTAGCCTGTGTTGAGACCTTGCTAGGGAGTGTATTTGGGGCCACGGTTACTGTTACTAAAACTCGTCCAAAAAGTAACTTGAATTATAATTTATCCTTCTTTACCCAAACTTGATTTGTAGAATACAAGGTTTTGAAAATAAATACTTGATTTAAAAGCTTTAACCTTGGTTCAAGTTGCTGCTGATAAGCAGACAGAAATCATAATCCTGGATATGCTTCACGATCTTGCTAACTCACCTGGATTTTGCTTTTCTGCTAAGCGGGGAAAATACAACAATTCAGATTGTTATTTTATATTTATAATATCGTTAAAGCAAAATACATACGATTGCACAATGATTAATTGCAGATATTAAAGATCATATAAATCAACATGTTTCCTTATATACAATGATTCAGGCAACTGAAATCAACAACTAATCAAATATAATGAACATACAAACAAAACAGTCAATAACAAATCTACCAATAGCATAATATGTAAAGACAGTTACAGATTTGTGGAAATAATAAGTTTAAGAATGTTGATAGTATCTTTGACATTTAGAACGTCATTATGATTTCTGTTGTTCCAGCTAAATGACAATGGAAGCACACACACTTATTACTGGTAATGTGAATTCCACAAAAGGTTTAATTATTAAACCATTATTTCTTAATTGTTCACTGGCGTGGTTTAGAGAAAGTTATTAACTGAACACAGCCAGTGTACACCCTGATCTGAACACTGATGTACTGGGAGATCTGGATCTACACTGGCCAAAAATGAAACAAAAGCTGTTCAAAGAAGTTGAAGGGTTAATGTCAAACTTAAATGTTGATTAAAAATGTATATACATGGTCTACACAATAATATATTATATAAAAGGTTTGGTGTCAATGGTACAAATAATTTTAAAGTTATAAGCAAATTTAGTTTCAAATCAAAGTCATTTGAAAGTTGCATAACTAAAAACTTAGCCAAACTGGAGTAACAGCAAGAGGCTGACATAACAGTGAACAAAACTAGTACTTTCCAAGTTATAAGAAACATTAAGTTTCAAGTTAACAGCATAATGTGTGAAAAAACAAACAGTCAGGAGATGCCAATTATTCTTGTTTTCAGAAATAGCTTAACCCTTTCCTGTACAGATACGCATTTTAACGCATGTGCGACCAGTGTAGCCGAAACATCCGTGCCTTCTGATCAGGATCTGCACTGGTCGCATTTTGGTCAGAAATAACCTAATGTATCAAAAAGCGAACAGTTTAGATCCTGATCAGACGGCACGGCTGATCTGGATCTAAACTGTTCGCCCTAGCATTAAAGGTGTATCTATACAGGAAAGGGTTCATTCATGCAGATACTATTAAAATGACAAGTACTTCCCAAATTATAAATAACACACAGCTTCAGGTTAGCCATTTGAAAGAGGCATAACTCAAAATTGTGTCAACTCCTAGTTATCATATCATGATCTTCACTGGTCGCTTCTTGATCTTGATCGGAAATGATCTAATATATTTTAAAGTGAACAGATTAGATCCTGATCTGGATATGCACTGTAGACCCATGGAAGAAATTTAAAATCCCATGAAGTAAAAGGTTAGAGATTCAAATACTGACTAAGTCTGGCTCCAAGATTATAAAACTGAGAAAGGAAACCAGACTCAAATCTCAAGGATCTGATTGGCTGAAATGATGTATGGTCACCATTTCTGCCAATCAGATGCTTGAGATTTGAGACTGGTTTCTTATCTCAGTTTTATAGTCTTCAGCCCAGATTATGTTGAATCAAATACACCTTTCATCAATCACAGCTATACAATACAGGACCAGCCATATATGGTCACCATTTCTGCCAATCAGATGCTTGAGATTTGAGACTGGTTTCTTATCTCAGTTTTATAGTCTTCAGCCCAGATTATGTTGAATCAAATACACCTTTCATCAATCACAGCTATACAATACAGGACCAGCCATATAAAAACAAGAACATTAACATATTACAAATAGTTAACAAATAACAATAATTATTTGTGTAAACAACAGCAAAACAAATTTGAGTTACATCAAAAGAAAATGTATCTGTGATAACATTTGTCTTGTTTTAAGTTACTTTTTATAGTAATACTTCTTAGAATTTTTATTAACCTTCACAATTTGGTGTGATATATATGTAAGTAGCTACTCCTCCCCAATCTCCCACCCCCACACTTTCTCAAATTTATTTTGCTACAGCTTAAACTTGATCTGTCTGCTCAACTTGGAAATAGTGACATTTTCTGTAAATAACATAAACTTATTGTTTTTTTGTTGTTTTTTAATATATATTTCAACATTCATGTGAGTTTAAAAACATAAATCAATTCTGAACTTTTTGGTATTCTTCAAATCAAACACATTTGTGATATTATCTAAAGCACCCCATATAAGCTCAAATACACAATCTTATGGATCAAACATACAGATTAGTACTAATTTGTATCAATAATGAAAGCATATATAGCATAAAAATCTTAAATTAAAAAATATGGGTGTCCAGATCATTTTGGAATAATTGTAATATCATGACAATGTAAAATGTATACTCTTCAATTCCAAATTTTTGGACATTTGCCCTTTATAAAGAAAAATACAGATTTTTTTAGAAAATTTTTGATTGTATTTTCCTTGATAAAGGACAAGTGTCTGAAATTGCAGAATTGAAGAGTATAACTCTTACATAGTTATTACCGACATCCCTTTTGGAATATTTTATGCATTTGTGCAATATTTTGACCATTGATTTACCGATGTATCATCATGTACCCTGTTTCTCTACACGCCTAAAATGATACCCTTTTTTAGTTTGTTTAGATATAAGAGAACCTAAAACAATGTCATTTTACTGTAGAAGAGAAAGTAAACATACAATTTTGCAGCACCATTCATCATTTGGAAACTACATTATTCAACAGTAATTCTAACTATTTCCAAAAACTTAAATTTAACAGAAAGCAAAACATAACTTTGATTCATAACATTTCAAATACTATTACACTTTACAATTGCAGAACAATATTACACATCTTGGAAGTACATCATTCATCATGTTCATTTTAGTGAGGATAAAAATAATTATCCATTATTAAAACTTGTCGAAATAGGGTATTGTAATCAAAGACGACTCGCATCATATGTATAGTTTAAAAGATACATTTTGAATTGCTTTATATTTGTAGACATTGCAAATGAATTAGATTTGTAACAAACTGGTTAAACCAACTGAGAAAACTAGAACTGAGACAAATATCTGATGGAATCGTAGGTGTCAAAACTGGGTACTCAATGATACACCAAAGTCATGCTCCAAAAAAGGTTAACTGAATGAAAATGAAAAAAAAGCACCAACAACAGCAAAAAAACACAAAGAAACAGCTAACAAGAAGTGCTCAAAAAGATTAAGTGACAATGAAAACAAACAATAAAGAAAAAAAAGGAATTATTTTATACAACTGGTAATTAATATTAGCTTTAAACCTCTCTAACTTGACAACAAGCATAATCATAACACAACATATTTTAAAATGTACACTTTCCAGAATAAAAATGGTTGGACTGATAAGCTTTCAAGTTATGAAGACCTGGCCTCAAGGTTATAAATCTGAGTATGAAAATCAGTCTCTGATCTCAAACTTCCAATTTGTCAGTTGGGAGAGTACTCAATTTAACCAATCAAAGTGCTGAGAAATCAGTCAAGTCTCAATTCTCAGTTTTATAACCTTTGGACCAGACTCAAGATTAAAGAAAAACTTGTTTTTCATCTTTAAAAATTATTTTAACATAGAAATTTAATATTTAATTTCTTTCTTCTCCCTTCAAGAAATAAATTTAAAAAAAAAACAAAACAAGTCTGCATGTTTGGATTGTTAGAAAATTATAAATATATTTACTGTAAGAACAAGAAGGATTCAGTCAACTGAATGAATACCATTTAAAAATGTTAATAATTACACCCAAGATTATTTTTGCTTTCTCAATAACACCAGTCTTTTTGTTGTGACCTTTAGCACAATGCATTGTTTTATGCTTTGAAGCTGTGCACTGCACCTGTCTCTGTAAGTTATATACTTATCAGTAAACAAAGAAAAATGTCATGTGTCATACATATATCAGAGAGAGACAAGCCAAAGGCAGATGATCATATGTTCATACATGCTAGATTCAGCCATAAACATGTACTGTACAATATTTATCCAAGTAAAAAGTGAAAAAAGAGCTTCTTATATATACAACATGAGCATTTTGGTGTCCTTAGACTAGACTGAACGAGTATTTGAAGGCAAAAGATGCAAGTTGAATGAAAATAATGAAAAAAGAAATATTTCTCATACATTTGTGAAACTTTTACACATCTTATTTCCATGTTTTGAATGATGCTATCTAAAGATATTACAAACAAATCCTTGCCGAGTGCAAAACTGTTGTTACCATCATTGTTTGAGTAGGCCTTTTTCCCCACAAGTAGTGGTTTTGCCGTCCGTGTGGAGGCCTGTGATATGTTTTGGTTTTTTTTAAAGACAATTTTGCCAATGTCCTAAAATGTGTATATTTCATAACAGTAATACATTAGTTCTATTAATTGGAAGAAGACATACAGATAAATGGAACACACTTAAAATGTCTGAAAATGTATTCCTTTTTTCTCAGTTTGGAAACAGTAAAATTTGAACAAGGTCTTTACATAATATCAATTATAGATTTTGTCACCATAGTGCAATATTGGTATATCTCCTTCATAAATCAATGGTACCTAAACTGTTTTTGCACTAAGATGAGGATTTCATTCATTTGTTCCCAAATCTGAAGCTTGTTTTTGAGCTACAGCAAATACTTAACCCTTTCCTTCATAGACACAACTTTATTGCATGGGCGAACAGTGTAGATCCAGATCAGCCGGCACATTTGTGCCATCTGATCAGGATCTGCACTGTTCGTTTTTTTTTATTTGTTAGGTTATTTCTGACCAAAATGCAACCAGTGCAGATCCTGATCAGTTGGCAGGGATGTGCCAGCTGATCTGGATCTACACTGGTCAAACATGCATAAAAATGCGTATATATGGGAGAAGGGTTAAGTAATGAAAGAAGTACAATTTTGCAATGGACCCTTGACAATTAATCAAATTATTACAGATATGCCCTGGATGTTGGACATGAACTATACAATAGATCCACAATATCTCATTTTTCATTGGAGACCTTCATTTTAACCCTTTATTCCATATATATGGGTTTCATGGCATTTGCAACCAGTTTAGATCCAGATCAGCTGGCACATCAATGCCATCAAATCTGAATCTACATTGGCTTAATGGTCAGAAATAGCCTAATCAATCTAAAAGTGAACAGTCATATCTATGGAGTAAAGGCTAAAAGGATCTAAAGTTTTGTAACAAACAGGAGGAACCTTTAACAGAGGTTCAAGAACAATTCAATCTTAAAGTCTAATCAAATCTTAACCCAGTTTCTCAAAACTGTAATCTGCTCTGCTAAGCTAGCAAACCATTAACTTTAAACAGTGCAACATCCCAAGGTAGAGTGCTCAATACCTATCAGCAGTTTGAATTCAAATGCTGATCCTTTGATGAACAAAATGGGTTTGACTCTGGTATGTTTGCACTCCAGACCTGTCGCTCAATGTCTTGAACATGTGTCTCACACATGACCACATCTCATTATTTATCTTGGTAACCTTTACTATGTCTTATCTACGTAACTCACATAACCAATTTCTAAAAATTCAGATCTCGTGTATAAGCCATGCTCTTGAAGGTGATTTTTTATGCTAGTATATGTCACTATTTTCAACAGTCTTAGTCAATGATTCATAATCATCTTCATTAGGAGAAGTTCTGTTTAGATTTTCATAGGAATGTGTGACTATATCTTCTTTATCAGCAAGTTTTTTTTCACTTTTAATTATTTCTTTGAGTTCTTTTACATCATGTTCTTCAACTTCATTGGGTTCCTCGGGCTCTTTTGTATCCCTAGAAGCACACATACCCTTGTTGTCAGAATCCAAAGGCACATTGGAGATGTTTGGTACTCCAGAAATGGATGATACATTAAGAATAACGTCTTTAGAATCAGGGAAAGTTATGTCCTCCAAGTCTTGACAACCAGCTGGTCCACTAGCTTCGTTACTGTTCCTGGAACTTGATATTGGACTGTCTACTACATCAGTAGCATCAGATGTCTTTACAACACTATCCATATCTGATTTCTGAACCAGTCTATCACTGAGCACACTGTATTCATTTGGCACGGATTCATGTGAAGAAAGTTGTAGTTCCTCTTCATAGGGGGCGCTAGGTGTCACTGGCCTCCTACTGTTCATTGGTAGATTTTCGAAACTTTCAAAGTCTTTCTTAACTTTACCATATTTTGATTCTTTCATGACATTTTCATACCTTGGAGGCATGTCATCGTCTTGAAATTCCAGTTTTTTCTTTGCAGTTGTACGATCGTGGATTTCTTCATACATAGGTTCAGCCAATTTCATATCACCGTCAACATACACATTGTGGGCCTGACCTCGAGCATTCAGCTCCTCTGTTTCTGAAGCTGAAAATATTCATTAGTGGTTGAATACATATTTTGTCCAATAGAATTGCAGTATTTTTTACATTGTTGGGAAATTTAAAAATCAGTATTTAGGCATCATTTTAAATATTTACCCAATAAGTGAATTGATTTACTAGATCAAATTTCAACCAGCAAGTCTGTATGTGTTCATTATTTATGAACATTTTTTACCTGACAAAGCAATTCTTTATGGTTTATAATTTACTTTCTTTGCACCATTAGAATACTGAATATGAATAGAACAGTTTTACATAATAATACAATTATGATATTTATATTCTGCATTTATAACACAGCAACAGTATGTATATTGCCCATCCCTGTAAAAAAATCATGCACTGCTGCTATCTACAGCTTGGTGCATTGCAGTTTTTTCTCCTTAAAAGAAGAAATAAAGCTGTTTCGCACTAATCTCTTAACCCTTTCCTCCACAGACACATATCGATTGCATGAGCGAACAGTGTAGATCCAGATCAGCCGACACATCTGTGTATTTATGGATGAAAGGGTTAAATAAATTTTAATACAAAAAAACTTCACTTTGAAGTGAAAACAACACTTATTCCTGTGCCTATGCTAGGCATGAATCTGTATTTAAAATAATACAAGAGTGAACATGATTTATACATCCACAAGTCCGCCTTGTCATAAGAACCTGCCAACCACAATGACAAGAATCGTGATAGGAATGTTTGATCATTTCTGTGTAACTGAACAAATCCAAATGAATTGCATGTGACTCCTGGTTTATCTTTAGTGTTTTAGAATCAAAATGTTTCACAGTTTCATATTTGCAAAGTCTTTCTGTTTGCATGGCAACCAGAGTTCTGCATGAAAGTGAAATATTGAAACAAATTTTACTGGAAACTGTTGTGAAGTTTAACAAAATTGGTCAAGTAGTATCTAAGGAAAGACTCTTGATGCCAGAGTTAAATCTAGAGTTATTACTGACATGGATTGTAGTAGAACATACACATTTTTAGTGAAAAGAAGGCCACATTTCTGTCAAAAGATAACCATAACTCTGTCAAAATAAAATGTAATCTGACCAAATTGAATTTCAAAACCTGCAATTTGTTTTGACACACAAATGAAACAAATTCAATTTAAGTCTGCCTAATGGCTCTGTGCTAATCTTCTAGAGTAGTCCTAGAAGGCAAACTTTAAGTGGAAAAAAGGGCTCTAACTCTTGTCAAAATACGGTGAAGTCTGACATAATTCGACCTGATCTGCCTTTTGTTATGTTACACCTTCTCATACTAAATTTTATTCAAGTACGTAAAAACCAATATTGACTTAGCATCAAGACAAAATATTGCAACAGAACAACAAGCTGACCCCTACATATCACCCAAATTTTGTTTGTTGGGTATAATGATTTAGCTTATTATGAAATAAATCTTTATTATAACAGTATATGTCTTACCATTAGCTGAAGTATAAGCTGGTCTTGAGGAAGAGCATAAAGTGCACCTGCAAAACAGTATCAAGATTACATATTACAGTCAAACCTGTGCTAATGACCAGCTGTAAACAAAGACCACCCATGGATTAAGACCATATTTAATTTGTCCCTCTGATTAATTGAATGATTGTGTCTCTAGCTGGGATCGAACCCGCACCGTCACGGCGACAGCGCTTAGCCCTGCAATTCCTGCGACGCAACCAACTGAACTAACCGGGACAACCCCCCCAAAAAAGGTTAAAGAACACATTCACCTGTGATAAAAAACCACCTGGCTCCAAAGACCACATTTCTGGTTTTCCTTGAGTGGTCTTTAATTTCAGGTTTAATTGTACATGTTAACCCTATACTCTATTTATAATGTTCTTATTGCATATGACACATTGGGTGGAACATTTTTCTGATCTGGATCTACACTGGTTGCTTTTTGGTCAGAAATAACCTAATGATCCAAATGTGAACAGTGCAGATCCTGACTGGAAGTCACAGATGTGCTGGCTGATCTGGATCTACTCTTTTCACTAATAGGATAACAGCCATATCCCATGAGTAAAGGGTTAACCAGCACAGTATTTGCCTAGCAACCTGTGTACACACATATCAGCCTGTTCGTCTGTTGATAAGGCTTCCCATGTGAAGAATGCAATGGAATAAAGGATGGAATCCATATAATTAATTGCATTTTTCAGTTGTTTGATTTGGGAAAGAATAAAGCAGCCCATTTATTTCATGTCCAGACAAACAATTAAAAAAATCAACTGCTAACGTTTAACACTCCTAACTAAACTTAATTCATACACAAGCATTAGGAAGAATTGTGATAACAGAGCTGTTGCATTAATTAGCAACATTGAAAACAGAAAGACTGATGGCAAAATTTTTAAAAGGAACATATGCCTGATTGGTTAAGAGTAAATGACACCTATCAATAGCAAGGGGGGCAGGTGGACAATTGCTTAACATATCAGTTTTAGTTTGAAAAAAAGCTGACAGTATAATCAACTAGAATTATCACTGAAAGTGATTAAATACCCCCACATGTATGCTTGATAATTGAACTGGGAATGCTTCGAATCAATGGCATAATGTGCCCCACTTTCAATCCAAAGTGTCGTCTTCACAGTAGCCACATATTCAGCAAGTTTCATCACAATATCTCATTCCTTCTAAATTTATTGAGCAGAAATGGTTTAAATATGTTAGTAACAGTGGCCTTTATCTAACTTTTATCTAAGAACTGTGTGCCAAACATTGTTTATGAGAAATCATCCAGAAACCATTTTTTCTATTTTTAGTAACAGTGACCTTGACCCCATCAGGCCCAATTTCAATACCAAGTTTCGTCTTCACAGACACTACCTATATAGCAATTTTCATCACAATATCTCATTCTGAACCAAAGTTATTGAGCATACAGTTTATTTTCTATTTTTAGTAACAGTGACCTTGACCCCACAGGCCTTGAATCCCAAAAGTCATCTTCACAAAAACCATCAATACACCAAATTTCATTTAAGAATCTCATTCCAAGCTATAGTTACTGAGTGGAAACGAAGTTTTGAAGTTTAAATAACAGTGACCTTGACCTTGAACCCACAGGCCCCAAAGTCAAACCTAATCTTTATCTTGTTATGTTACATCTGTGTCCCAAAAAATAATTAAATCTATGAAGTATTTCATGAGTTATAGTCCAGAAACAATTTTTCTTTTTTAAGTTACAGTGACCTTGACACTGACCCCTCAGGACCCAGTCGAACTCGACCTGTATCTTCTGATATTACATATATGTACCAAAAAAGGATTTAATCTGTGAAGTTTTTCATGAGTTATTATCTGGAAACCCTTTTTCTATTTTTAGTAATACTGACCTTGACATTGACCCCACCAGCCCCAAAGTCGAACTTGACCTGTATCTTGTGATGTTACATCTATTTACCAAACAAGGATTAAATCTGTGAAGTGTTTCATGAGTTATCATCCGGAAACCATTTTTCTATTTTTAGTAACAGTGACCTTGACACTGATCCCACCAGCCCCAAAATCGAACTTGACCTGTATCTTATGACGATATACCTGTGTACCAAAAATTATTTAATTCTGTCAAGCCTTTCATGAGTTATCATCTGGAAACGAAGAATCCGACCGACCGACCGACCGACAAGCTCACTCCTATATACCCCCTCAAACTTCGTTTGTGGGGGTATAATAAGGAAATTGAATTAAAATGAAGGCTTCAAACTATTTCTTGTGTTTAAATTTCAAATTTTAAAGTGGAGTAATTGTATTCAAACAATTGTGAATTAATGTCATCTGAAGTCGTGGATTTGATTCTCCAATAAAGATTTTGCCCAGAGTCATTAACTTTACACTGTAGACCTATTTTAAAACTGTTGAATTGGTCAGCTTACTTTCATCAGATCATTTGTTCAATACCTTTGAGGCCAAAATTTTATGACATTGACTTGGACTGGTGCCCACCTACCTGGTCCTTGGGAACATGTACAAATTAATGTGTACAGGTTAATGTGTTTAAAAGGCAAATTACTTAACTCTTTCCTGTATAGATACACCTTTATTGCTAGGGCGAACAGTTTAGAACCAGATCAGCTGGCACATCCTAGCTGTCTGATCAGGATCTACACTGGTGGCACATGCGTAAAAATGTGTATCTATACAGGAAAGGGTTAAACAGCACAGTTCTCACATTTGCAACCTGTATTGACCCAGATCAGCCTGAACATCCACATGCCTTGTCAGGGTCTACACTGTTCCCTATTCAGTTCATTAATTCAGTAATTAAGTTTTTGTAAGAAAACTTTCAATAAATGAGTCCATTAACCCTTTAATCCGTAGATACACCATTATTGTGAGTGCCAAACAATGTAGAGGTTTGCCGGCACTTCCTAGCCATCAAGAAGGAAACTGCTCACTTTAAGATTCATTAGGTTATTTCTGACTAAGATGTGACCAGTGTAAATCTAGATCAGACAACATGTATGTGCCACCTGATCTTGATCTACACTGGTTGCAGAGGCTTTAAAAACCCTTATATATCAAATAAAGGGTTGAATAAACTTTAAACATTAAAATTTTAACCCTATCCTGTATAGATACACCTTTAGTGCTAGGGCGAACAGTTTAGATCCAGATCAGCCAAGCACATCCATGCCGTCTGATCAGGATCTAAACTGTTCGCTTTTTGATTCATTAGGTTATTTCTGACCAAAATGCGACCAGTGCAAATCCTGATCAGGCATGGATGTGCCGGCTGATCTGGATCTTCACATGTGTTAAAATGCATATATATCAAGGAAAGGGTTAAGGTTAGGAATTAACAAGCAAATTCGTTGAATTTATATCCCCCGCCGAGTACTGGTTATTACTAACACAACAGCTGAAGTCATAGGGCTTTATTTAGATATTTATTATGGATGGCAAAAAAGGTGAAAAAAAACTTCAGATGGTGAAAAGGGTTGGGCAGCTCACCAGAATATAAAAATGAGACAAAAAGTCTTCAAGTTGTTGAAATGAAGAATAAAGTAGTAAAAATATAGTGCTGTATAAAAGAAATCTATGCAGAAGTTGCATAGAAGTAGCATATAAACGAATACTACTCTATATGCATAGTGCATAACTTATCAAAGGGCCATAACTCTGTGTTAAACGGTCAGACCAGAACAGGACAACAATATGGGCATCTTGTCTTGGTATTGATGGTTTCCATAGATTCCTGCTGAGAAATAGCAAGGAAACAAATACTGCTCTACAAGCAAAATGCATAACTTATCAAAGGGCTATAACTCTGTGTTAAAGGATCTGACTGAATCAAGATGACAATATGTGCGTCTCCTCTTGGTATTGATGGTTCCCAGAAAGTTTCATAAAAATCCATCCAGTAGTTGCAGAGAAATAGCGTGGAAACAAATTCTGCTCTATTTGCATAAGGTATAAGTTATCAAAGGGCAATAACTCTGTGTTAAACAGTCTGACCGGAACAAGATGACAAAATGGGCATCTCGTCTCAGTATTGATGTTTCCCAGAAAGTTTCATTTCAATCCATCGAGAAGTTGAAAAGAAATAGAGCGGAAACAAATACTGCTTTATTATGCATAAGTCATCAAAGGGCAATAACTCTGTGTTAAACAGTCTGACTGGAACAAGACAACAATATACACATCTCTTCTTGGTATTGATGGTTCTCAGAAAGATTAATTGAAATCCATCCAGTAGTTGCAGAGAAATAGAGGAAAAGAATACTGTTCTAAAATATGCATAATGCATAAGTTATCAAAGGGCCATAACTGTGTTAAATAGTCTGACAGGAACAACAGGATGATATGCACATTTCCTCTTGGTATAGATGGTTTCAAGAAAGTTTCATTGAAATCCATCCAAAAGTTGCAGAGAAATAGCGCGGAAATAAATACTGCTATATATGCATAATGCATAAGTTATCAAAGGGCAATAACTCTGTGTTAAACAGTCTGACTGGAACAAGACCATGACATGGGCATCTCTTCTTGGTATTGATGTTTTCCAGAAAGTTTCATTGAAATCCATTCAGTAGTTGCAGAGCAATAGCATGGAAATGAATACTGCTATATATGCATAATGCATAAGTTATCAAAGGGCCATAACTCTGTGTTCAACAGTCTGACTGGAACAAAACGACAATATGCGCATCTCCTCTTGGTATTAATGGTTCTCAGAAAGATTCATTGAAACCCATCCGCTAGTTACAGAGAAATAGCGCGAAAACGAATACTGCTCAATATGCATAATGCATAAGTAATCAAAGGGCAATAACTCTGTGTTAAATGATCTGACCGAAACAAGACAATGATATGCGCATCTCCTCTTGGTATAGATGGTTTTCAGCAAGTTTAATTGAAACCCATCCGCTAGTTACAGAGAAATAGCGCGGAACAAATACTGCTCTATATGCATAATGCATAAGTTAATGAAGGGCAATAACTCTGTGTTAAATGGTCTGACCGAAACAAGACAAAGATATGCGCAACTCCTCTTTGTTTAGATGGTTTTCAGCAAGTTTCATTGAAATCCATTCAGTAGTTGCAGAGAAATAGCGCGGAAACAAACACTGCTCTATATGCATAATGCATAAGTTATCAAACGGCAATAACTCTGTGTTAAATGGTCTGACTGGAACAAGACAACGATATGCGCATCTCCTCTTGGTATTGATGGTTCTCAGAAAGATTCGTTGAAATCCATCCAGTGGTTGCAGAGAAATAGCTCGGAAACGAATACTGCCCTAAATACATAATGCATAAGTTATCAAAGGGCCATAACTCTGTGTTAAATGGTCTGACCGAAACAAGACAACGATATGCGCATCTCCTCTTGGTATAGATAGTTTGCAGCAAGTTCCATTGAAATCCATTCAGTAGTTGCAGAGAAATAACGTGGAAACGAATACTGCCCTATATACATAATATATAGGTTATCAAAGGGCCATAACTCTGTGTTAAATGGTCTGACCGGAACAAGACGACGATATGCGCATCTCCTCTTGGTACTGATACTTCCTACAGAGTTTTGTTGAAATCCATTCAGTAGTTGCAGAGAAATAGCGCAGAAACGAATACTGCCCTATATACATAATGCATAAGTTATCAAAGGGCCATAACTCTGTTTTAAATGGTCTGACCAGAACAAGACGATGATATGCGCATCTCCTCTCAGTACTGATACTTCCCACAGAGTTTCGTTGAAATCCATCCAGTGGTTGCAGAGAAATAGCCCAGAAACGAATACTGCCCTATATACATAATGCATAAGTTATCAAAGGGCCATAACTGTGTTAAATCGTCTGACTGGAACAAGACGACGATATGCGCATCTCCTCTTGGTACTGATACTTCCCACAGAGTTTCGTTGAAATCCATCCAGTGGTTGCAGAGAAATAGCCCGGAAACGAAATTCAGACGGACACCGTGACGACGTGACACCGTGACGGACGGACAACGCCAAAACAATATCCCCCTCCCGATTTCATCGGCTGGGGATAACAAACATGGCATACCTATTCCCACCACGCCTACATACACTGATGACTATGATGACAATCAGTATCAGCAGTGCTACAGTGGCAGATCCAAAAGCTATAGCCAGATATTTCTCATCAGCCAAGTTGAAATGTCCATCCCCAGTTGGTGCAGCTATTTCTGTAACAAGGGAGATAATTCATTAATAATGGTTACAGTTATGGGAAAGGAAAAATTGATACTGCTTGTTGGGGGAGAATTCAGGTGTTTTGAAATTTAATTAAAGATGTATTTCCATCTGAAATAATTATTGTGTTCAAAGATGAACTTACCATTGAATAAAGGACTGATGAAAATGACAACCAAATTAACATCATAAGGAAGTTAGTACAACACATATTTAAAACCAAAAAAATAATTGTATATTTTAACTGATCTGTCTATTTATATTTAAACTTAATGATTAGCTGCAACAGTTGAGCTGGTTAGGCTATTGGCACAGTCAAAAATGTTTGAATCGGAAGATTGTGAGTTCTATTTCTATGGGTGTCACATCTATTTTTATCAAAGAATTACATTGCTTTTCTATATCTCAGCAAATTTAGTAAACCTACATAATTTTTAAGTTATTTGAGATCAATTTATAAAAGTATTGCAATGTAACAATAAATTTAGATTTAACTTGGTTGTTAACAAGTCAGTGGTTTTTGCGCGACCCTTTTAAAGAAAGACAATTGTCTGTCTGTTTGTCTGTCCCTCCATCAGTCAGTCATCACAAAAACTTAACATTGGCTATAACTTACGTCATTATTTGTTTTATCACACTAATGTACTTAATTAATTTTAAGTATTTGTTTTATCACACTAATGACGTACTAAATTAATTTTAAGTCTGCATGGAGAACCCTGTTTCTGTTTCAATAGAACCATCAAAGTAGAATTTCTATTACTCAATACATTATTCAGTTACTGTTCTATTATTTTATTTGAAAGATAGTTTAACAAGAGGGCCATGATGGCCCTTTATCGCTCACCCGAGTACAACAAAGTTATTTTAAGTAACAGTGACCTAGACCCAGATGACCTAGAAATCATTGGGACAAACATCCTGACCAAGTTTCATGACAATCGGAGAAAAAATGTGACCGCTAGAGTGTCAACAAGAAACTTCTATTTTTAGTAACAGTGACCTAGTTTTTGGACCCAGATGACCCAAATTAGAACTCGTCCGAGAAATCATTGGCACAAACATCATGACCAAGTTTCATGACAATCGGAGCAAAAATGTGACCGCTAGAGTGTTAACAAGAAAATTCTATTTTTAGTAACACTGACCTAGTTTTTGGACCCAGATGACCCATATTCGAACTCGTCCGAGAAATCATTGGGACTAACATCCTGACCAAGTTTCATGACAATCGGAGCGAAAATGTGACCGCTAGAGTGTTTACAAGAAAATTCTATTTTTAGTAACACAGACCTACTTTTTGACCCAGATGACCCATATTCGAACTCGTCCGAGAAATCAATGGGACAAACATCCTGACCAAGTCTCATGACAATCGGAGCAAAAATGTGACTGCTAGAGTGTTAACCAGAAAATTCTATTTTTAGTAACAGTGACCTAGTTTTCTGAACCAGATGACCCATATTCGAACTCGTCTGAGATATCATTGGGACAAACATCCTGACCATGTTTCATGACAATTGGAGCAAAAATGTGACCGCTAGAGTGTTAACCAGAAAATTCTATTTTTAGTAACAGTGACCTAGTTTTTGGACCCAGATGACCCATATTCGAACTCGTCTGAGAAATCATGAGGACAAACATCCAGACCATGTTTCATGACAATTGGAGCAAAAATGTGACCGCTAGAGTGTTTACAAGAAAATTCTATTTTTAGTAACAGTGACGTAGTTTTTGGACCCAGATGATTCATATTCAAACTCGTTCGAGAAATCATTGGGACAAACATCCTGACCAAGTTTTATGACAATCGGAGCAAAAATGTGACCGCTAGTGTTAACAAGAAAATTCTATTTTTAGTAACAGTGACCTAGTTTTTGGACCCAGATGACCCATATTCGAAATCTTTCAAAAAATCATTGGGACAAACATCCTGACCAAGTTTCATGACAATCGGAGCAAAAATGTGACCGCTAGAGTGTTCACAAGAAAATTCTATTTTTAGTAACAGTGACCTAGTTTTTGGACCCAGATGACCCTGATCGAACTCGTCCAAGAAATCATTGGGACAAACATCCTGACCAAGTTTCATAACAATCGGAGCAAAAATGTGACCGCTAGAGTGTTAACAAGAAAATTCTATTTTTAGTAACAGTGACCTAGTTTTTGGACTCAGATGACCCATATTCGAACTCGTCCGAGAAATCATTGGGACAAACATCCTGACCAAGTTTCATGACAATTGAGGCAAAAATGTGACCGCTAGAGTGTTGACGAACTAAGTGTGGACAGTCGACGGACAACGGACATTCATCGATCCTAATAGCTCACCATGAGCCAGCTCAGGTGAGCTAAAAATGAATAATTATCTATGTTGATGAAATAATTATATAATTAAGAAGTCAGAGGAATTGTTTTGTATTTAGATATTGATGGAATTAATAAATGGTGCAAATAAAGTAAATCAAATAGAATCAGATCCATGTTCTACCATTTCTTACTGATTTTGGTTGTAGACCTGGACTTTTTAAATATATTTAAGGGAAGTCCCTTTAGTTTCCAAAGGTGTTTTCACTGAATAGTAAATACTGCAGACACTTCTCAGATTGTGGACACTGATTTGGGTCTACAATGATCGCACATGTGACATAAGCAGTGATTGACATTGAACGGTTTAAAATAAAAACTACAAAAAACTGCAATATTTGCCTTTTACATTAAGTTAAATATTATTGTCATGAAATAATCATCAAAATGCACATGGGATTATGATATGAATGCTTAATAAATTACAATTCTTTGAAAATCAAGATTGAGTGAATGGAAATTCATCGATGCATTGTGACTGAAAGCTAAGATAATTGTTAGATGCTCTCAGAGGAAGGAAAATAATTATTAAAATGATATCTTGCCATCTTTGTTAGAAACAGTAGTTTGGATTACAGCAGGATATTGAATTTTTCTAATCAAAACATGAACAACAAAAGGGTAAATTATTAACTTTGCTCATGACTGTGAAACCATCTTTACCTATTTCCATTAAAACAGTTTGCAAGGTTGTTTTTTGCAATGACAATACACATCAAATTAATTTTGATGACGAACAGTTTCCGCAAGTTCCACCTGAGGCAAATTACTTTGGATCGCAAGAACTGATCAAGACAACCATAAATTACTTGCATAATGAATTATAAATCTTCTGATTTAATGAGAATTAATGTAAAAAAAATCACTTAAAAATCATATTTTATACTTCTGCAACCTGCTAAACGCAATACATTTACATTTTTGCATGCACTTAATTCAATTAATTGAGAAATTTAATTAATCAACTTGTCCACAATCAAATCTCAAATTTATATATTGGAATTGTCCTTTAATTTTAAATGTAGTTGAATTTTAAGAACATACAGAATATTGAAATAATTAAACATATTTTATTTGTAATTATTCAAATATGTATTCCTATTATGATAGTTGAGTACATTTCAATTTCTAAAGATTATTCAGAGAAAAAATCAATGAAAATTTTACGAAATTGTTTTGAGTGCGAGATTACAAAAATAACCAACTGTTCTGTGCAGATCTAGATTAGCCAGCACATTTTTTGCCGTCTGATCTTGTTCTACACTGTTCGCTTTTATATTCATTAGGTTATTTCTGACCAAGATGTGATCAGTGTGCATTTACACATGTGCCAGCTGATCTGGATCAACACTGGATGCACATGTGTTAAAAGGCATATGTATAGAGTAAAGGGTTTATCTGTATGTGTTTGACAATGCTATATTATGTCTTCCCTTTTTAGGGACTACAAAAATAGATTTAATCTAGCATACAGTGAAACCCCTCTATAACGGACACCTAAGGGACTGAGGGAAAGTGTTGTCCTTCATTGTGGGTTTAAATCAAGAAGAAGAGAACATGTGTGTTCTTTAAAAAATCGCCCATAAGGCCATAGAAAATAAATTCCTAGATTCTCATCCTAATTTTGGGAAAAAATGGGGCGGGTGGGTGGGTTTTATTTTTTAATTTTTATTTTTCATTCTAACTTTGAACGTATCCATATATTGGCAATATATAAGAATTTGTTGTTGTATAAGTGATTACTATTTTAAAATAAAGACTAAATTTTTATTATTCATGAATAAAAGCAATATACAATGTGATTATTGTGCTTTATTGAATCCTTCATACAAACCAAAATATCAAAAATTTAATTTTCTTTCGGTATGACTCGAAAAGTATCATTACACATGTTAGCATTATAGCATGTAATATCGTCTGATATCATTCAATTCAATACTTGCTGAAAATGTTCAACTTGTGAATATGATCATATCCTAAGAATAGGAAGTTTAGCAATTTTTGATCGAAGTGTTGCATTTCATTTGATCGAAGTGTTGCATTTCAGACAATGTATCACATGTTGACATATGGATAAATTAAATATTTCTTGGATAGCAGGGCTTTTTTTCACTACACGCCCTATAATTTTAGGAAAACTTTGATGATAGCGTGATTTTTACTCTGAAGGGGAATGCAAAAACCTGATGTAAAGTAACTTTTTGGGGTAAAATTTATGATTTTAAAGAAATTTTCTGTGGGAAAGGCACCAATAAATGGCCCCTACTAAAGAAGGAAAAAAGGCCCTGGAAAGAAACTTAAAATCTATGCAGTTACACGAACAAATAAGAGTACAGGTCTTGAAATATAACTGGGGTCACACTCAAAGAATGTTTTAACATAACAAAATTTGATTGAAATGCAATATTTAGAAAAAACAATTGTTAAACTTTCTGTTCTTAGCAAATCAATTAATCAAAAACTACTCAGTCTAACATTTGCACTTTACACAGCTTTTTGACCTGCTGGTTGCCGTTTTCTTCTTGGCCAATAGTTTTTACCACTATTTTTACAGTCATCACACAATGGGTTATGACTGTTTTTAATGAAACTTGTGTAGTGCAAAGATAAAGTGTCTAGCCGAGTATGAAAAATATTGCCGATTCGCACTTAAATGTTTCATACTTTTCGTAATCTACCGATTCGTACTTGTAAGGTAAATTTTGATGTATGTATTTTTTTTTCAAAATAAAAAACGTTCAGACGGAGTGATTTTTGAGGGGTGGGCGGGGATGAGAATCTAGGAATTAATTTTCTATGGCCTAATACCGGGGTGCCCGTAGTATCGAGTGTCCATAATGAGGGTTTTTACTGTACTATTTATCATAGCATTAACATTATTTTGGCCATGATGCATCAATTGATAATTTCTTTGATGCAAACAAAATGGAGCATTAAATTATTTAACAACAAATATAGTTTTAATCTAGCATTTGTTGAATCACACCTGATGCAAGCTTTGATGATTTTTGACAATTTGTAAGCCAATGCTTGTTAACTATAGAAATTATCCAATACTAAACTAAATTAACTTTAAATTAATTTTATTTTTTCTTTTGTTTATTTTTTATCATTGCATCAACATTTCTTTCAATTTAAAGTAATGTCCTTTGGGCTTTAGAATTCTCCAGCAAAATTTAAGATGCCTGTTTTCCAGAATTGCATTGCTGATTTTCTAGATCAAAGGTGTTGTCTTGACAGTATAATATTTCAAGGGATGATTGAAGAAAATCATGGACTATTCCTATCAAATCCTACCTATTAGTTGCATTATTATGGAACTTAAACTTTAATTAACTTTTTAAAATAAGCTAACAGTTGAAATACAAATGCATTTAATATTACTTGCTGAATTGTCCGTTCCAATGCACATTGGCGTAACTGGAGCACATGAAAATGATGCATTTTTTAACATTTTCTTAAATCGAGTACTACACACATTTTAATATGTTTTATATTCATCTATTATGTACAACATGGCAAAATTGTAATTTCTGCAAAGGTTGACATTTCTTGGTGTTTTACATAAGAGAAATAAGATTTTTTAATGGCATTTTCACAAGCTGAAATCTCAAAACCACAATGTCAAGGGGTGACCTTTAAAAAAAATACATTATTTCCATAATTAGCATTTCTATTTTCAAGCAACAGAGCTCTCTCAAAGAAAATTTACAAATATTAACTGAGCTTTGGAAATGGTAAGCCAGTTTTTTATGACATCAAGGTTTCTTTCAACTTCAAGCAAATTGCACATTGGACTTTAAATATACCCAGCCAAAGTTCAGATGTTTTTTAGAATGACATCACCGATTTTCTAGGCAAAAAAGAGCTGACTCATGGTATAATTTCATTAACTCTGTCATATCAATAAACAAAAATAAAATGAACTTAAGTAAGTACCGTAATCACCCTAAGTATTGGGACAGTTAAAAATAATTAAAATTTTTCGTGTCCCAATATTTAGGGTTGCAAAAAAATATTTGTTCAAAAAGTGTCCCAATATTTTGGGTATTGTCCATTTGTATGCATGCACCAGATATGTATAAAAAGATGATGGGACGTTATTACATAACGAATATGGATCGATCGTTATAAATGATACTATGAAATCAAACAATTTTAAAATACTTTTTTCATTATTTTTTGTTTACAGTTTGGAGATTAAAATGAATTATTTTTGTGTCAAAATTTGTGGAGCATTATTTAATTAAGTGGTGATTTACATTTTGTTTATCCCGTTGCATGTTTTTGAGATGACACTTGGAACAGCTGGCTTAATTTGAGATGTTTTCACACCTAATCAGTCATTGGAAAGACTGTTTTCATAATAATTAACTTTAATACCTAGGACTGACACTGACACCTGCCTATTTATTATCTGTACCTGCATAACCATTTTAGCAAGTTATGACAATAAACAGATTAAAAAAGAAATCCTAGAATAAAATAATATGGATACTGGAATATAATGAAATATTAGCCATTGTACAGAGAAATGTAAGGTAAATAAAAAAACGATGGTATATTATTTTCTTCCTAAATCCCTTTTGTTGAATATCTCTGAACATTTAAAAGAATTTTATGTAAATACACAGCATAATGAGAAAAACTAAACAAAAGCATTGTAAATATTAAACAAAAACACGACCCGACTTGCATAATTACTTTAATAGCGCATTTCCCGTGTTCACAAAATTTAGGAACACAAAAATACTGTTTCTCAAAGTGTCCCAAAAATTAGAGACACCAAAAAATACTGATCCTAAAAGTGTCCCAATATTTTGGGATGCTAAAAATAATTATTTTCGTGCAAAATTAGGGTGTCCCAATATTTAGGGTGTCCCAATACTTAGGGTGATTACGGTAAGCGTTTTTTCCAGAATCGTGGGATGGGTTTTTTAAGAAGTTAAACTATTTTTCAACATTTCAGAGAAAAACACATTTCAGGCTCTGAGAAAAAAACAACACATTTTACCCCAAAAGTCTGGGAAGGGTATTTAATAGAGGATGCACCTTAAAGCGGCATTACTTCAGTTTAACCCGCTCTTGTATGAAATATTACATGTATTTGGAACTATAGGCACAAATTTGCAGCGTTAGTTCGGGCTAATAAAATTTTAATTTACTAAAATAAATTTGGTCCACGTGACTAAAAGTGAAAGTAGGATTTTGGAAACGTCACTGAAATCGAGATCACGCATAAAGTGGTCTCTTCGTCAGTGCTAAATATAGCTCCATTATATTTAGCTTCTTAAAAGTTCGTTAACGATAATTTAACAATATCATTGGAAATCCCGTCTATAAGAAAGAATTCGATCGGGCCTTTTGTGTTCCTTTAGAGAGTTATATATTGGAGTCTATATGGACAAATATGATTTTTCAATAGTATATTTTTACTTAAGTTTAGGGCTGGGGCTTTAATTGTAATAATTATGGTATATGAGTTTTAAACATTTAGTTTCAATAGTTACTGGAACACACTATATTCTGTATAGTAAGATTTTATAGGTTCCTAATAATGATTTGAAGAGCTCACAGCTTATGTCACACAAACCTTGATCAGCCTGCACACCTGCACGATCTAATCAGATTTTATACAATATATCCTTTTTGACAATAAATGGACTGGTTCAAATAAAAAAAACACTAATTTACCCAGTTACCCCATATAGACACACTTTTATGCATGTGCGACCAGTGTAGATCCAGATCAGCCAGCACATTTTTGCCATTTGATATCCAGATTAAATGTTCCCTTTTTGGTCAGAAATAACCTATTAAATTAAAAAGCAAACAGTGCAGATCCTGATCAGATGGCACAGATGTGCCAGCTGATCAGGATTTACACTTTTTCGCCCATGCCATAAAGGAGTATATATGAAGGAAAAGGCTATTTTATCAGTCAAGGTTATATAAGTATTCATACCTTCTTCACAATTCCCAGGATCTATCTTCTGAACATCACTGGGCAGTTCTACATAGTCTAATCTGCAATGAGAAAGAGACCAGTTGATGGTTAAATAAAAAGGAAATAAAAAAGGCACATACCATACATACAACTTCCGAGAATATTCTTTCTTTTACTTTTTTTTCAAGAAGATGTTCAATATCTTAAACGTTCATTCCATATATACAGTTTTTTTTGCATGTTCAAACTGTGTAGATCCAGATCTACCAGCACATCCATGCCATCTGATCAGGATCTATACTGTTTGCACATGCAAAAAACCTGGAGAAAATTTCTACTTTTTGAACCTCAGATGTTGAATTGTGCCTCAACAGGAGATTGCAGCAGATAAGATTATGGGTCCAAGAAAATTCTTTAAAGAGCTTGACATTTTAGTGTAACAGCATTATATGCACATAACATGGTTACTGATGAGCTGATTTCTTAGACTGTACAAGAGGAATTCATTTTTATTGATTTCTAATAAGGAGCACATTCACACTTTCAGTATATACCAGTATATACCATTAACCTTTTCCTCCATAGACACACCTTTATTGCATTGGCGAACTGTGTAGATCCAGGATCTGCACTGTTCGCTTTTTGATTTGTTAGGTTATTTCCGACCAAAATGCGACCAGTGCAGATCCTGATCAGACAGCACGAATGTGCCAGCTGATCTGGATCTACACTGGTCGCACATGAGTAAAAATGCATATTTATGGAGGAATGGGTTAAGACAGTTTTGTTTCTACCAACATACAAAGCCAAAAACACCTCTAAGCCACTGACTACCTGATTTTCATTATCATTTTAAAGTATTAATTTGGCATCATCTTGGCTTAACTTGATATAATTACAAAGAATTCTGTTAAAATGATACATGTATTACAACAAAATTGTGTTTAATCAGAAGGCATTAGAGGATGATAGAGTCAGCGCAGTGTTAGAACTGTGTCGTTAATAACAACATAATGTAATTAATAATCAGCAGAGGGAGTTGTAATCAATACTGTGCATGTATATACCAGTATATACCATTAACCTTTTCCTCCATAGACACACCTTTATTGCATTGGCGAACTGTGTAGATCCAGGATCTGCACTGTTCGCTTTTTGATTTGTTAGGTTATTTCCGACCAAAATGCGACCAGTGCAGATCCTGATCAGACAGCACGAATGTGCCAGCTGATCTGGATCTACACTGGTCGCACATGAGTAAAAATGCATATTTATGGAGGAATGGGTTAAGACAGTTTTGTTTCTACCAACATACAAAGCCAAAAACACCTCTAAGCCACTGACTACCTGATTTTCATTATCATTTTAAAGTATTAATTTGGCATCATCTTGGCTTAACTTGATATAATTACAAAGAATTCTGTTAAAATGATACATGTATTACAACAAAATTGTGTTTAATCAGAAGGCATTAGAGGATGATAGAGTCAGCGCAGTGTTAGAACTGTGTCGTTAATAACAACATAATGTAATTATTAATCAGCAGAGGGAGTTGTAATCAATACTGTGCATGCTTTGTTAATGGTGCTATCTGAACAAATCACCAGTTCCATAGCATATATCATGCATTACAGGTCATATAAAAGAGAAGTCAGTGAAATTTAGATTTTTTAATCAATAATAGATGATATTGATTTGGATACCTGATTTGCACCTAAATTGAAGATTCAGTCAGAGGATTGGATTCTGCTATCAAAATCCTGATATCAGAGAGAGAACCTTTGGACCTTATTAGGTCAAAGCAGTGAACAAGTTGCAAAGTTTTATAACCTTGTTCCCAAATGGTCTGGAATAGAGTTAAACCTGTCTCCTATGGCAGGCGATCAGTGTTCACAATGGAATCTGTTCTTTAAATCAGACAATAAAATAATGTCTTTTTCCACATGTGGTCTTTGTTTACAGATGGTCTTTAGCACAGGTTGGACTGTATCTGATTTTGACATGTTTCCTCAGTATTTATATTATAAAGCTGGTTCAAAATTAGCCTAGAACCCAGTAAGATGGTTTTATTTTAACATTTGACCACATGGGAAATGGCTTTTTGGTAACCAGTTTCTATCTATTATATTTTAACACTGATCTATGAGATATTGCTTTAAGCTTAATTGGGCCAGCACATCTGATCATGATCTACACTCAGATGGCACATCTGATCATGATCTACACTCAGATGGCACATCTGATCAGGATCTACACTCAGATGGCACATCTGATCATGATCTACACTCAGATGGCACATCTGATCATGATCTACACTCAGATGGCACATCTGATCATGATCTACACTCAGATGGCACATCTGATCAGGATCTACACTCAGATGGCACATCTGATCATGATCTACACTCAGATGGCACATCTGATCAGGATCTACACTCATATGGCACATCGGATCATGATCTACACTCAGATGGCACATCTGATCAGGATCTACACTCAGATGGCACATCTGATCAGGATCTACACTCAGATGGCACATCTGATCAGGAACTACACTTAAAATTTAATGGCACATTTGATCAGTATCTACTCTTTTCTATATAGAAATTAAACTTCCAAATAATTTTGAAAAATACCCAAGTTCCATTTGACAAAATATAATTTCAACCACAAAGTGAAGTTATAAACACTAAAATAATTAAAAGTAGCTCTCACAATGAAACATTCAAGAGAGAACAAAGAACAAAGGGACATGAGCCAATCTTGTTCATTTCATATCTAATAATAAAGTTCTGAAACACAGCATATTAAAGACTGATTACAGCTATTCTGAATTAAAAACAGTGATTTCTTTATTCTGTTCCTGGTGCCTGTAACACTGTTAATGAAAACGGTAATGGAAACTGCACCAAAATCTCTGAAGAAAATTGATGAAAATTGACTGGTACCCAAATATTACTCTATTTTAATTAGTTAGCATCAAATGAAGAGATAAATGCTTTAAACACTAAATGCTCTGACTAAAGTAATGATGTTTCACCAAAATCATAGCCTTTTATGAATACTTTAACAAAATCAAGTCAAACCCTGATGCAACCTGCACAAATCTTCTCTAAAAACCCTATATTTAAATTAAAAGATGTTTTCTGCCAAAATGCCACTTCAGCTCCAGGAGATAATGATTATAGCAGCAAAATGAGTGATGATTATTATAGTTTGTTAACTATGTTTTATTGGATCCGCATAACTTTTTGAAAGCCATGAACATTTGGAGAGCTTGGTGCATAATTGGAAAAATCTCCTTCATAATTTCATACTAGTTAGACAAATATTGCACCAAGTCCACAATTTGGGAACCAGTATTTCAAACTAGCTTTTTTGAGCTTTTAGTTTTAATTTATATGGCTTCATAATTAATTATTAGGACAGCAGTAATGAATTTCGACAGAATATTAATAATGCAAACATGCATTTAGAAATAAAATCATTCATTAATTGTTTAATTGGAAGAGAAAAAAAACAGCTGTAAGAATTCTCATTAAATTAACAGTTTTTTGTATTGCTTAAAACTTCTGGTGCAAAGTACTGCAATTTATGCTTTAGCCTGAAATACTTCAATTTTACTGTAAATTTTTAACAAAATGAACGTCAGGTTTTAGCTATTTGAGTTATAATTTTGATAAAGAAAACAGGTATTACCTGCCTTTAACAAATATGTATTTTAAGCAAACATTATGACTTTCAAAGGGATTTCTAAAGAACTAAACAATAGTCTGACCACCCTTTTTATGTTTTATTTATTTATTTTTCTTTAATACCATTGAAAGCCTCTTGTTATTTTAAGAGGTTAAACTTCTTTGCATCCTGTAATTTATTAAAACGTATACATAGAAGAAGAAAATAACAAAATGAGTTTCAAGATTGACTGCTTCCTTATTTTCTTAGATCGTCTCTAGAAACAGTCTTGACAGAGAATTCATCAACTTAGAGGTCTATCGTCTCGAAATTGGATTATTGTCATGCAAAGTCCAAATTTCTGTAAATAATTTGATATGTTCCGCTAAAATAATGGATGCCTTTAGCATATTGTTTTGGCTTGCAATTTGAGTCTTGCTACAGTTAATGGTTATGCTAAATATATCAATTTTACTTTCTGAAAAGAAATATTTTTTGTGTTTTCTAAATTGACATTTTCAACTTCCAATTGTTAATGGCAATTAAAGTGTCTAAACCTGTTGGAATTTCAGTTCTATTTTTGGATTGAAAGACCCATATATAGCACTTGAAAGACTCTTGACTGGAGAAAAGTCTATACAGGATGGATATACCATGTGACTATTTGGATGTCGTGCACATACAAAATCACTCGTTTCAGGTAGGTTTTTGCTTATTTCTCAGTAAGTTTTGGACCAATTCATTGACATTAACCTCCATTATCAATCGGCTGCCATTTTCTCAAACATTCAAAGACAAATTCACACTTTCAAACAAAATTTGTCTTCGAATGTTTGAGCAAACGGCAGCCAATTGATAATGCAGGTTAAATGTTGATGAAAATGTTTTTTAATAGGATTACTGTGCTCTTTATCTGATCGAAATCAGTCCAGAAATTACTGAGAAATAAGCAAAAACCTACCTGAAGCGAGTAATTTTGTGTGTGCACGACATCCAAAAAGTCACATGGTACAGCCACCCTGTATTTAGAACATTGTCCTATAGAACAACACCCACATATGTGATAAAAAAAACAGTTCCTATCCGTTACTTCATGGCTGAGAAACAGCAGATCATTTACAACATGGTGCACTACAAGAACAACACCAATGACTCTTCCAAAATCGCATCATTGACAAAATTAATAAAAACAAAGGCAAGTTATATTGCTTGTACATTCAAATACATAGATTCCAATACCTTGAACCTGTATTGGAATACAATAAGATGAGCTTTCAGCATGACCAGTTTGGTTTGTCAAGGACCTGGCTGGGCACTTCTTGACACAACCATTGGCAGTATTGTAGAAAATCTTATAGATGTATTGTACATTTTTTTCAAATTAAAAATATTTTTGACATGCCAATAAAAGTTTGGTGCTAAAAACAATTTGTCCTGCAAATTTGATATATTGATAGAGACAGGGTTTTCTCTGTCAAAAGCTATTATAGTAAAGTTCTTTCTGTTCAGCTATCAATGTTTAGTATTCAAAAAGTAAAAATAAGCTAATTTTTACTTTTCTGCAACAAAGTTTTTTCATTAATGCTGTTCATTTTCAAATGGAAAAAAACATTTGGTCTGGGGCTTTGCTACAATAAATGGCTCTCACACACTACATGTATTGGACTGTGCACTTTTTTACTGGTGACTGTGATGAGCACGCACATTTTATGGAAAAGGTGTAATCATTTGCATTGTTGTCAACTTTGCTGTTCATATATTGCCTTTCTGAAAAGCTGTTTTATCCAAAATAGCTCCTTATTGTTTTGGTAATGATTCAGAATATTTTGACATTTATTGTGTTCATTAGGATATGAAAAACATTTCAGCATGAAGCTGGCTTCACAAACCAGAAACAACACAACGCTTTCAATACCTTACACAACAATCCATTGATTCTATGATACATTTCTAAAGGGTGAGTGTTTATGCCAACCCCTCAAAACCCCATTCAATCCATTCCCTAGATAACTTTGACACGTCATTTCTTATCCAAAAAACAAACAGAACTGGAAAAATATGAGGTCTGGGTTGTCAAGTCTTTACAAGCTTGCATTTAGGAAGACAGAATGTTTTTTTTAATTATGAAGAACTGAACATTAAAAAAACCAAAACTCAAAATGGAACCATTAAGTGAAACATCTCTTGAAAAGTAAAGATACCAAGATATGGTTCCACTTTATCTTCATGAAAAACATTGCAGCTCATAATTACAATAATGGTGGAAAAATATCTTGACTTATGTGGCGTGATATTTTGAGGGAATTTGAAGCAAGCCCCTAGACAATTTCATTAATTTTGTCAAAAATGAACAATATCCAGAACTGCCTGTTTATTGATCAGAAATAGCCTAACTGTGCGGTGGCTTAAGAAATAGTGATGCCTTTTGTCATCGGTATCTTCCCTGATTGATTTCTGTGATTAAAATCCTCGCTACCATGGAAATTAAAACTTTTCTCTATATAAGTCTCTGGGAGATTTCTAATACTATTCAAATGTTTCTGGTAAAGCTTTATATAGGTGTAATATAGCACTAATGATTGATTTGCTATTCAAATTAATATAGGGCATTACATATTTTTTTGAGAACAAATTTCCTAACACAGTCTTGCATTTCTTTGGTGTCTATGCACAGTACTATGGCAAACTAGGCATTGTCCGTTTGGTCACCCATGCTTCTCATCATCAGAAGGGTAGTACATGCACATTAATATGTGAGGTACTTTTATTTAGTACTCATCCTTAACTCTTTACTCTATGTTTTTTTCCACATCTGTGAATAGTGCCACGCATGCATAGAATTTTACTAAAATGATTTTTACTTATGCATAATGATACATAATTCTAACATATTTTTATAATTATTTCCCTGTATTGAAAGAAGAAATCCACAATGAATGACTCTTAAATAACCATATGCCATAAGTTTGATGCAGCATTTTCATTCCATGTATACTTTTTTGTTCACAGATTTTGATCAAAAGTTGACTAGCTATTTAAGTGTTCATAGAGTTTGATCAAAACCTGATTAGCTATTTAAGTGTTCACAGACTTTGATCAAAACTTGACCAGCTATTCAAGTGTTCACAGATTTTGATCAAAACCTGACTTCCTATTTAAATGTTCACACATTTTGATAAAAACATGACTAGTTGTTTATAAATGTTCACAGATTTTGATTAAAACTTGACCAGCTATTTAAGTGTTCACAGATTTTGATCAAAATCTGACTAGCTGTTTATAAGTGTTCACAGGTTTTGATCAAAACCTGACTAGCTGTTTACAAACGTTCAGAGATTTTGATCTAAACCTGACTTGCAATTTAAGTTGCATTCATGATAATCGTAATCAACAGTATCTGTTCAAAGACAAAGTAAGCAGGTTAAATCATAGGTCACATACAGCTTGAAACTGTAATTATAAAGAGATCATTTTTGTCTCGGCAAACATTGACATATTAATAAATAATGAGGTGTCTAAGCTTCTCAACTATGAATGAAATCTGCGAACAAAATGAGTCAGTTAGAAACATTCTGAGATTTTCTTGGGTTTTCCTACAAAATGGTCTACAGTCAGTAATGAAACCATTTACTACATACTGTAGATACACCTTTATCATGAGGTTAAAGAGAGTAGATCTATAAATGCTGTCAAATCCATGCTACACTTCTTGCGTTTTAATTCATTCGGTTATTTCTGACCAAGAAGCAAACATAATGTAGATCCTGATCAGATGCCTTGGATGTGCCAACCGATCTTAATCTACAACAGTTACTGTTGCACAAGCGATAAAACACTCATACATGGAGTAAAAGATTAAATGTGAAATGATGACAGTCAATTAACATTTCTTAATGTAAAACTCATTAGACAGTATTTGCCATCATTTTTGTAAAATACTACAATATTAAATATTAATTTCTAGCAAATTAACTGTCAGCTTTCCAAGATGAAAGGTAACAATTGTATATCATTAAAAGTTTCTTTTTTTTAAATACATTCATTTGATCTAATAGGTAGCAGATGTATCAAACATGATATATCCAGCTTACTGGTTCAGATAAATATAAATATCACTATTTCCTGGGAACCAGGGCTGAAGATTATAAAACTAAGATTGTAGTCCAACCTCAATTCTCAAGCATCTGATTGGCTGAAATGGAGACTTGTCAGATGCTTAAGATTTGAGACCGGTCTCCATTTCAGCCAATCATAAGCTTGAGATATGAGACTGGTCTCCATTTAAGCCAATCCTAGGCTTGAGATTTGAGACTGGTCTCTATTTCAACCAATCCAATGCCTGAGATTTGAGACTCGGGTCTCCAATCCTCAGTTTTATAATCTATGGCACAGAATCTTGAATCTTCATGTGATTCACAAACAAACAAATCACAACAGACTAAGATTTTTGTCTGTTAGTGTTTCTCCAAGAAAAGAGCATGTCTTGTTTTCTACTAGCTCTTGATGGCATCCTATAACACCCTTCATACAGAATAATGAAAAATAGATGAAGCGTCTTCTTAATGTTTTGAATTTCACTCTGTGTGGTATGGTAGAAATCTGAAACATGGAACCAGCGTTTGCAGTTTTTGTTCACACGTCAATAATCTTTTGAGAGTTCTGATATCAATTTCCATTAAAATGCTTCTTAGAAATGGCTTCAATGCATAATTCAAAAAGGCTTTTCACATCATGCAACTGTCTTTTCATTTTTGTAATTTACATAGGGCTCCAAAAACAAATGAGCGTTATTCAACATTTTGCTTTATTCTTGTATTTCATATTGATTATTATCTTGTTAAAGGAAGCACAATGCATTTTGTATTTGCTCATCTTTACGAAGAAAAACATGACATAAAAGAGGCAGAGAATGCGTAATCAATACGCCTTTTCTGGTATGTATGATGATATTAAATACCCGTACTTCTGTCTCAGCTGCTAGCTCGGAAAAGGTTTTGATTGTATTCAGTGATTTTTTATGAGTATTCAATGTTTTACAATGTTTTACAAAGTGCTTTCTTTAGTCACTGTCATATAGTTATTGTGCTCCATGAATTAATGATCAAATATCCATTTCTATATGAAAAAGAAACAGTCTATGAGCTTTATTTGTACCTTTCTTTTATGCCTTCAATATATTGTTTGTAAAACTAGATCCATTTTCATTTTTGAAAAAAGACATGTGACCTTACTATTATTAAAGAGAGGTTTCCTCTATTGTTTGATATCTTTTTTTTATTCTATGAAATCGGAGACTTTATGTTGGAAATAAATTTTTGTATGAAATTATTAGTCAGGCACAAACCAATATAATTATCTGGAAAATGATTTATAATTTAATTATAATGAAAAAATGAATTGACAATTACATATGACTGTATACTAAATGAACAATGGATTTTATGTATCATAAAATGATTTATAAATGTAGAAGTTAATTTGTTCATCATCTTATTAAACTTTTAGTACTTTGATAATGATTATATAAATTTATGTAAATGTGTCCACCAATCAAAATAAACTTAACCCTTTACTCCATATATACGCCTTTTATGCATGTGCGACCAGTGTAGATCCAGATCAGCCGGCACTTCCATGCCATCTGTTCAGGATCTGCACTGATGGCATTTTGGTCAGAAATAATCTAATGAATAACAAAGGGAACAGTTTAGATCCTGGTCAGATGGTACAGATGTGTTGGCTGATCTGGATCTAAACTGTTCGCCCAGGCAATAAAGGTGTGTCTATGGAGGAAAGGGTAATAACAGAATACATGTTTCCTGTGTCCATTCAGTTTAACCCATGCCATCAGATTCTGTGCACTCTTTTTCAAACTATTAAGATGGAAATACTAAAAACCAAAACTGTATATTCCTGTACTTATTTGTTCTTGGTATGGACAGATTTGCCTGCTCATCTGGATCTTTACAGTTCACCCATGGATAACAGCCTTATCTCATGATGAAAAGTGTCAATAGTACCAGCAGAACCATTTTGAAAAACCAAAAAAGTTTAAGGGCCTGCCACACTCCTCCCAATTCTATTAATCGATAAAAAGAAAATTATCAAAATCTCAATAACGACAAACTGCTGTTAATTGAAACTTTGCACAAATGTATGTTATTAATGTATCTTTATTTTACAGATGGTAAGACACATTAGAAAAGTAAAGAACAATAGCGAGATCAAAAAATTCCCTCAACTTCTATTTACATAAATTCACACAAACTAAAGAACACAAAACATCATTTTAAATGCCCACATGAGTAATATGATACTGACAACAATTTATTGTGCCCTCGTGATTTACATATGTAAACTTTACGAGATATTAGTAAAAGTGTATTTGACCTTCAATTTCCTGGTCGCGTAAACTGATGACAATCACTGATTTCGCTTTTAATAGTTGAAAGTTTTTTACAAAGTACACAACATTTTCTTGTCAGTATCATTGCGCTCACGAGGGAATTTAAAATTATGTTCTGCATCCCTTAGTTTTTGTGAATTTATGCAAATAGAATTCAAGGAATTTTTAGGTCTAGCTTTGTTTCTTTACTTTTCTAACGTGTCGTTCTGTATGCAAAATAAAGTTACATTAGTAACATTCATTTGTGCAAAGTTTCATTGAACGGCATTTTGCCATTACTGAGATTTGATGATTTTTATTTTATCCATGAATAGAATTGGGAGGAGTGTGGCAAGCCCTTAAATACAGACAGAAATGTATACATTTTGAAAGCCTCGAGAATAATGCAATTATTTATAGGATGAAAGTGCAATTTTAAAACCCATCTTACAGACTTCTTTATCCATTGCAATGATTGCTTCTTCTTTATTCAACTTTTTAGCAGCACTTTATGTTACCAAACATGCACAGTCAGTAAACTTTTACAATTATACGGGGTTCTGTTCAACACATGTGGTCACCATTGGATAGTTTGTCAGAATAACAAAAATCAAAGTTCGCAAATGGGCAATAAGTTGGTCAAATGAGACTACATGTTTTGACTATATTATGATCACAAATTTTGAATATTTTCTTTATAAAAATTATTTAATTTTTATCTTGATAAAATAACCAATTTCCTGAACTAGAAGCTTATGTCACCTGAAGCCATAGGTGAAGATTGATAATTTGATTATCTGATTTAAACTTATTATATTTTCTTTGAAATGCAAAGAAGTGTCAACTGCTAACAATTTTGTGGTTTTAGCACCTATTGTTTTATTGATAGACGAAGTCTTATTTTCCTGATCTCTCAGGATATCAATTGTTTGAGATAAATCTCAAAAAGTGTCAACTAAATATTTTAGTATAAAAACTGTAACCATTCTGCTTTTAGGCAGATTGGAAATTTACCATCTGCAAGAAACTATGTTAAATTATTGATATTTGTGGAATTACCCAATGTTATATTATTCGGAACTTATATTATGTGGACTTAACCAACAATAAATATTTTGGAAGTGTCACTGCAACTTGTCTTCGCTCTACTCAACGCAATTCCCCCGAATCGTGCGAACTTAAAACTTCTTCAACTAAAAACATCTTTTTTAAATCATAATAATTTGGTGGAGAAACCGAGATACAGCACTTTTCAGCTGCTGTAACTTTCCTGGATGCTCTCATATCCAGCAATGCAGAATTATAATCGAAGCAAAATGAACTTCGAAGCATGGAACTTCCAGCACCCAGCCAAACAAAGGAATCATGGATATCAACACCATTGGAACCTAAACAAGTTTGGTCAACATGAAAGACAACCAAACTACAACTTTATAGGATATCAGAGAAGCCTTATTGAAAATCGTCAGGATCGACAAACAAAATTCCAGGTTCAAGAAACAGGAAACCAACAGAAAAGGTACAAGAGTGTTAAACAACGTCAACGTGATTTTGACAGAAGACACAAATTCATTGAAGGTAAAAAGCTCTGTTTATCATTGCCATTTTATGAACTTTCCAATGAAGACATTCAAGACTTGATTCCAAGACATGAGTTCTACAAATATGCAAAAACTTTGAAATCAAAGAAATCTACACAACCAAATGTAGCAGAATTAAGCAGTCTCCATAATCGTCTTGACCTTCAAGAGGAAATTAAGAAGAAAGATGATTACATTGCTCTCCTTGAAGAGAAAAACCTCAATTATGAGCAGAATATTAAGGCAATTGATCATAAACTGAACATGCTGATGCTTGTTGAAGCAAGAAACAACAACTTAAAAGTGGAATTAGCCATTCATAAACGAGAACCAACAGAAGACTATCCAATTAAAGACATAGAAGCTAATATCCAAAAGTGGCCAAGGGAGTTATTGGAAGAACTTGTGATCAAATACGCAGCAATAATTAATATTGCAGTGCCGCTTAAGTTCTACATGACATTACATCAAGACAGTGTGCGTACTCTCGACACAAAGAAAATGCATCTTTACCGTAGCAGACAGTTGCAGGCAAAAACAAAACATCCAATCAAAAAGTAAAATTATTAGTTTCAGATAATACTTTGAAATGTGCAAATGATTAGAAAAGTGAAATTATGAAATATTTGGAAAACCCAAATGGATTTAGAAATTTAAATTTAATAATTAAAATTTTAATATTTGCTTTTCAGGAAATGAAATTGTTTAATAGGTTTTACCTAAGGTAACCTAATACTCAAAGTTAAAATGTCAGAAGACATCAGAAAGTGATTGTTTAATTGTTTATGTTAATAACCTTAATCGGCTTTAACTCTTAATGAAAATCACATTTTGAGAGCATTTAAGGTAAACATTATTACAGTTAACTGTCACAAAAAACATATTAGGTAGAATATCCAAATGGACCTACCAAAATTTATAAATAGTGGAACATAAGTTGTAAATCAAATTGTTTTACTATAAGAATACATGTTTGTATTACCATTATATGTCTAAGGACATCGGTAAACAACATACTGTACCATTATATGTCTAAGGACATCGGTATAGTTTATAGTGAAAGTGACCATAAGGTCTTACCTTGGGTTGTCCACAAGGACTTACCCGTTTTAAATCAAGGCAGTTGCAAAAGTACATGTAACTATGCCAAAATTAAGTCATTCTTGCAAGATCTTTGTAAATAACACTTCTTCTTTCCACAGTTATGGATAATATATCGCCAGTGATTGATTCATGTCAGAGTTACTGTTCTATCACTAACTGATGGTCCTAACTGTAAACTTTCTTATCATGTCGACATGTGTAAATATTGTATAAAGGATCCATATTTTTGTACAAATGTATGAACAGATTATTGTGATATAGTATTTTAAATATTATTATATTAATTTTGTTAATTGCGTATTTTATTTCAGGGTTCAAAACTGAAAATGATGTGCTCAAATATTTATTTATCATTCAACTTTGGGGTCCAAAGTTAGAAAAGCATGGGAGGAACTATTATGATCACAAATTTTGAATATTTTCTTTATAAAAATTATTTAATTTTTATCTTGATAAAATAACCAATTTCCTGAACTAGAAGCTTATGTCACCTGAAGCCATAGGTGAAGATTGATAATTTGATTATCTGATTTAAACTTATTATATTTTCTTTGAAATGCAAAGAAGTGTCAACTGCTAACAATTTTGTGGTTTTAGCACCTATTGTTTTATTGATAGACGAAGTCTTATTTTCCTGATCTCTCAGGATATCAATTGTTTGAGATAAATCTCAAAAAGTGTCAACTAAATATTTTAGTATAAAAACTGTAACCATTCTGCTTTTAGGCAGATTGGAAATTTACCATCTGCAAGAAACTATGTTAAATTATTGATATTTGTGGAATTACCCAATGTTATATTATTCGGAACTTATATTATGTGGACTTAACCAACAATAAATATTTTGGAAGTGTCACTGCAACTTGTCTTCGCTCTACTCAACGCAATTCCCCCGAATCGTGCGAACTTAAAACTTCTTCAACTAAAAACATCTTTTTTAAATCATAATAACTACATAATGAACCTGAAATGTTGAGAAATATATGCAAAGTTAAGTTTTTCTAACAAATCTTTGTTCGAAAGGAAGCATTATTTGGCCAAATTTGGCTTTGACCTATACTGGCTACAATAGTTGTGCTACATTATGACCATACTGTCATCAGAGTTTTATTCACAGTATTGCCCTTCCATAATTGTGCCAGGACAAAGAAGCATTTAAGCCAAAAAAGCGGAAAAATGGGATACACAAATTCAGATTATAAACCATTTATTCCAATGTATTATTTGTGTGTTTCATGGCATACAATAATCAACAATTTCTGCATGACATACCATCTGGGGAAAAACTACATAAACCATTATTCACAGTGCCCTGTAATTAAGAAGAATGTCTGTTTCTTTTATTTCATGACTGTCTGCATTTGGGAACAGAGCGTTATCAAAAACAGAGTTAATTCTTTTTTTTATTCCTAAAGATAATACCTTATTTGGATTCTAACAATAAACCCACGAGAGCAATGGAATGGTACAGCATTTATCAAATTCATCATTTCATAAAACCAGACTCTGAAAATGTCTGAAGTTATGTATCAAATAAAGTTATAGCAAAGTCTCCAGGGACGAGATAGAAAACAGAAAGTTGCCAGGCAATTTCTCCACTCTACTCTCCATGGATGGATAAAGTTTTCCTGCAGTAATGGAAAATGTGTGTTCCTTATCTGGAGAAAAGAGTCCCTTAAGACATGCATATAGAAAATAAAAGCAACCTTTACATGGTCTAATGAAGAGTTTTTTTTTACTTTGTGAATATGGCTTTAACCTTTAATCCATGTATATAACTTTTGTGGGTAACCAGTGCAAATCCTGATTAGCCAGTGCCCAAGGTTATAAAACTGAGCATGGAAACCAGTCTCAAATCTCAAGCATCTGATTGGCTGAAATGGCGACTGGTCGCCATTTCAGCCAATCAGATGCTTGAGATTTGAGACTGGTTTCCATGCTCAGTTTTATAACCTTGAGCACAGCACAAATGTGCAGTCTGATCAGGATATACATTGTGTGCTTTTAGATTCATTAGGTTATTTATGAACAAGCAGTGAACAGTGTAGATCCAGATCAGATGCTACAGATGGATCAATACTTGTTGCCCTTGATTAAAAGGTGTAAAGAGCAAATAACATGGGCCACCCTGTGTAGATCCACATCAGCCTGCATATCCATACAGTCTGATCTAGATCTACAGTTTTTCTTTATCTAATAAATCTGAAGTGTAGATCCCGATCAGTCTGCATAGATGTGGAGGCTGATCTTGACTCCACTGGTTGCATGTGGAATAAGGTTAAGGGCAAAAGAGCACTTAGATACAAAATCTCCAGAATCCAAGCCTGAAACAATTCGTATTTAAGAAAACCTTACTAGATGTTTTCAGTATTTTTACTTTGACAGAATTGTTAGAAAGATGGGAGCCTAGCCAAATGAAACACTTGCTCCACAACACATACTTTCAATTGGATGTCTTAACTTTGCTAAAACAAGTGCAAATGAAATATTTAACAAAACCATTTTTGCCTATTTATTCCACTTGGATAGATTTAGCATAAAAGTTGTGTGAATATTTTGACACAGTGTACCATACAGTTAAAATCTGAAACTGTAGGGCTGTAATCAGGACTCGATACCAAATACAGAATAAGCTATTCATCAAAACCAATGTTTGCACCCATTCACTGCCACTTAAATAGATTTCTTAGATATTCATATTTTTTGGAGAATATTTTCACAGAGAATTTATCAAAAGCTAAGCTATAATCCATATCTGCACCAAAAATCAATAGGGAAATTTGTCATGAGGGATCTTTGCTTTATATCAATGCCAACGGCTATTCCCTACAGTTTACATTCAGTGCAGCCAAAAATTAAAGCAGAGATCAATATTGTCAGTGCTTATCCTAATAATTACTGACACGACCATTTGATGCAAATTACGGCTTCCTGGATTAGTCTGTAATTGGTCCTTTATTTGAGGATCAGCGACGGCAAATTTTATAGCATACTTGGGAAGAAGCAAAAAGCCTTGTTATGGAACAATTCCGATAGTGGAGTTTTATCTGTTTGTCTTTGTAGTTCCTATTACTTGGAATTTACACAGCAAATGTAACTCTATATATCCTAGAGGGAAATATAAAGCATGATGAGCTGTTTGGTTTTTGTCATCTGAAAGTATTCTAATTTGTTTCCACAAAAATCATCCACTGAAAATTGTCAGTATAGACGGAAATCTATACGGCTAAAGTGACTAAAGGAAAAGTTTAATTAAACAAGAGGGTCCATAGGACCCTGGGTCGCTCACCTGTCAACAACTGTTCAATGGTCGCAAGAGTTGTATGCAAGTTTGGTAAAATCAAGTCAAAAATTAAAAAAAAATTAGCTGCTATTGTGGAGAAAATGTAACAAGATGATGCTCTATACCAAATATCTAAGCTCTAGGCCTTACGGTTTCAGAAAAGAAGATTTTTAAAGATTTACTATATAACACTATGTAATAAAACTAGTGACCCCCGGGACGGAGCCATTTTCGACCCCAGGAGAATAATTTGAACAACTTTTGTGGAGGACCACTACATGATGACACACACCAAATACCAAAGTTCTAGGCCTTGTGGTTTTAGAGAAGAAGATTTTTTTAAGTTTTCCCTATATAAGTCTATGTAAAACAAATTACCCCTGGGGCGGGGCCATTTTTGACCCCAGGGGGATAGTTTGAACAAATTTGGTAGAGGACCAATAGATGATGCATGTATATTAAATATTAAGGCTCTAGGCCTTGTGGTTTAAAAGAAGAAGATTTTCATGTTTTTCCTATATAACTATATGTAAACCAAGAAGACCTTAGGGCACGGCGGATTTTGGCCCAGGGGACATAATTTGAACAAATTTAGTAGACATCCATTAGACAATGTTACTTACCAAATATCTAAGCTGTACGCATTGTGGTTTGTGAGAAGAAGATTTTTAAAGATTTCCTATATAAGTCTATGTAAAATGAAGTGACCCCTGGGGCGGGGCCAATTTTGACCCGAGGGAAATAATTTGAACAATCTATGTAGAGTTCCACTAGAGGGTGCTAAATGCCAAATATCTAAGCTCTAGGCCTTGTGGTTTCAGAGAAGAAGTATTTTAAAGTTTTTCCTTTAGGTTGCCATGGCAACCAGAGTTCTGCATGGAATTGATTTCTTTGAACAAATTTGGAAGAGCTTCATGCAAGGAACATCCGTGGCAAGTTTCATCAACTTTGGCCCAGGGGTTTAAGAGGAGATGTCGTTTAAAGTAAAAGTTTACGGACGGACGGATGGACGTACTCACATTTGAGGATAAGGTGGTTCTTCGACTTAGGTGGTATATTGTCAGGTAACCGCTTAGGAAAAATAACCACATCATACCATCCTGAACACACATTATTACACTTAATGCCTTGATCGTGCGTGCACATTTACTCACTTTTGAGGATGGACTGTCCATCCTTAAGTGGTGAATTTTTTAGTCAGTTTAATATACCACTATATGTCACAACAACTCCACAGGATGTGTCCAACTTGTCAGGTAACCGCTTAGGAAAAAATAACCACATAATACCATCCTTAACATACATTATTACACTTAATGCATTGATCGTCGGCGCGAACGGACGGATGCCGGACGGACGGACGCCGGACAAATTGCGATCACAAAAGCTCACCTTGTCACTATGTGACAGGTGAGCTAAAAAGGGCAATGATGATGGTTTTGCATTTAAACATTTAACTTTTACCGCATGTATCTTTCACACTACTTTGAAATCTGAACAGCTAAAGTGACTTCATTGAAAAATTTAATTTAAAAAAGGGCATTGATGATGTTTTTGTATGAAGACATTAAACATTTTCCTGCAGTTATCTTTCACAACACTTTGATGTCATATTTTTTATTATGATTGTATTACTTTGAAATTCTAGTAATGCTTAAAATATTTGAAACAAGCATCATATAAAGTTAATATGATATATAAGATGCTAATATTGCCACTTACTTTAAATTAGTTTGACAACCGCTCATCTAATTTAGATTTTTTTTAATTTTACAAGTATTTTGCATATTTCTTATTTATAATAATATTCCTGTAACACATAAATTAAAGCAACATTTCTGTTATTAATGCCATGTTTTAAATCCTAATATTTTCATTTATCATACCAATTTTAAGAAAATAAACATGTCAACACTATGAAAAGTTCATGCTGACATTAGAAACAAGTTTGCCATTCAGCAATTATATATACTTTGTAACCTTTAACCTTTTACAACAGAATAACAATAGCGTATAATTGCTGATTTTGTTTAAAAAAGCCATTTAAATATTATGCTAATCATTTCTGGTGCTTATTAAAATTCTAGGAGTTTTTTTATATTTTACACAATAATTAAATTCCTGAAAACATCTTCATAGACACTTAACAAGATATATGGTCATTTCTCATTATTGTAATTTTATTACCTAAAACTTTAAATAAATCACATCATTTTTGAATGTCTTACATATTAGCTACATTTTCTTATAAAAAAAAAAAAGTAATATAAATGGTAACAATGTGCAAGGTCTTACATATTAGCTACATTTTCTTATATAAAAAAAATAGTACATGTAATAGAAATAGTTACAATATGCAATGTCTACATACACATATTTGGTTCTGCAGTCTTTACTTGAGAGCCAGGACCAAGCCTCATCCCACCCTGAACATCGTGCTGGTATTCTCCTTATCATCTGAACACGCTTAGTCTGTGCACCCTCAGAACTGCAAATACAATGCTTCTAATAATATTATATAATTACAGTAAAACCTCTTGTAAAGACCACTCTAAAATTAAGACCAGCTCAATAATGAGACCACTATTTCAATGTCCCTTTGAAAGTTTGAATAGTTTAAACTATTTTCTACCCCTAAATTAAGACTACCACTCTATTCAGATCACTTCTGTCCAGTCCCATAGGGGGTCTTAATAAGGGGGGTTTTTACTGTATATATTATATTAATGGACTTCTACTACTTTGAATAAGAGCCTTTAATGGTTGATATGAAGCTTTCAAACATTATCTTACAACAGAACAATGTAGACCTTGATCTGGCTGAGCAAATGCACAGACTGATGTGGGTCTAACTATTATATAAATATAAATTCAATTATAAATAGCACTTAATACACTAGAACTGCAATTCTGTATTGCACTCTTAAACTGAATAAAGAGCAACTCAATTAGTGAATCGCTGCCAATGGAAATTAATATCTGACTGGTGATTGGTTGAAATTGAGCACATTATTCCAGCTAACAAATCAAAAGCTACAGTCTTAAGCCTTGTCTCCAATAAATAGCAAAACAACAGAAAAATTCTTAAGTTTACTGACCTTACTTTACCCTTTCCTCCATAGATACATCTTTACTACGTGGGTGAACAGTTTAGATCCAGATCAGATGGCACATCCTTGCCATCTGATCAGGATCTAAACTGTACACTTTTTTATTCATTAGGTTATTTCTGATCAAAATGTGACCAGTGCAGATCCAGATCACTGGTCGCACATGCTTAAAAATGCAGATATATGGAGGAAAGGGTTAAGTTTACTGACCTTACTTAAGTTGATTAGTCTGCAAACTTGTCAGCAAAAATAAATGCACACATTATCAAAAAATTTCCCAAGATGCCATGCCATCAAATGTAAGATAATAAGCCATTAAACTCCCAGAAAAAAGTTATTAATGTCTATGTAAGTATTGAGTGACATTTTAAATTGTATGCTCAGGGTGTGGAAAACATACATTTATAAGTATAATTCGTCATTTGTCTGGAAATTTAAGCAGCTTCTTACAAGACAATATTCTGAGACATGCAATTTTATTATTATAATTCTACCAAGAATTCCCAAGATTAGTCAATAATTACAATAATTATACCGCTATTATCCCCAACCCTGATATTTCTTACATATGACATATCATATTTGTGTATAATTAATATCTCATCTTGGATCTCGTGTCTGTTAATGACCATATTTCATCTGTGTTTTCTTCTGAAAATTATGATGATTCCACATGAATCAAAGAAAATCACATATAAATAACGTGCTTCACCGCTGCTGGGTCCATGATGATTTGATCACAAACAAGAATCTAAGTCTTTGATCATAAAAACGAATTTGAGACAAGTATTAAAGCTCTCGTTTGTGACACTGGTCAATTTTAACCACTCAGCTGTTCATTAGATGGTGACTGGTTTTAAGATCTTAAGCCTTGTTCTGAAACTTTGTCCAAAACAGTTCAATCTATCCTTATTCCCTTGATTTAACTTCCAATGACATAATGCTGTGAATTTCTTTCATTTAGTACATATTTACACCCCAAAACAAGAGATAACAGACTGACCAACATGCACTTAAAAATTACGCAACATTCTTCAAGTCAGTAACTGATGCTGCACACATGATTCTAAGTAACTTATTCTTGGGGTAAATCACCTGTAAAAATCTAGCTACAGTCCACACTCGTTGTGTCAAATTCGCATAAGTCAAAACATCAGTTATCTCGAATTAATTTTACGGTCTCGTCAAAATGTGTTCTTAATACATATAATATTACACTGCTTAACTCGAATTCGACTTAAACAATGTTTTCATAAGTCGAAGTAAATTAAGAACCCGCCAGTTAAAATATACTATATAAAATCATTGGATAAGTCGGTGTGAAACTTGCTGCAGTCGAACAATGCGCGCGGCTTTTTCAAAGAGAGAACTTGTCGGCAAACAAGATACCATTATTTAATAATAATTAATGATTATCACCTGTTCAGTAAAATATTGGCTTATTTAATGCATTCGGATGTAAAATATTCGGATTCGTAAATGCAAATAATTTCAGTTTTTAAAAACACAACATTTAATTACAATCATGACATCCGTTTAGGACAACAAATGCAAAAACATGATCCAAATGTAATAAATCTTCCCCAAAACAAGACTGAAGCACAAAAAGCTCCAAAGTAACGATTATGGGGAGAATATTAATTTGAATAAGTTTACATAATAAAAAAATAATGAAAGATGACTTTAACACTCAGAGTGAAGACGATGACGATGTTACACAAACACCGAAATTAACGATGATGGTTTTTTAACATGTAATGAATATAATCAAGTTAATTATATTATATTTTTTCTGTTCTGTTTTGATAAACTAATTGATCCATTGAAATGTTTATAAACAAGTACTAGCACTCATAATCATGTCATCATTAGAAACATATAGGTATGATATTCGTGCATTGGCGCCAATTCGGATGTGTCGAACTTCGGATATCTCGAATGAAAATGTATGGTCCGACGACTTCGACACAACGAGTGTGGACTGTATTTTGAATTCTGAGTAATAGATTAATACATAAAACAGTTTATGTTCATTTTGTGTTTTTGACTGACTGCTTTTAAGTAGTGATGAGAATCGGACGGCTGAAGTGGAATCGATTAATCGGTCCGATTCTGATACCTGTCCGATCCGATTAATCGGAAAGAATCGGAATCAGCCGTACTGTAGTGTTCATTTTGTACCAAAAGCACACCTGTCTCAATCATATTATTATATGACTACTTTTATTATTTTAGTTTACAAGATTAATAACACAACTGCTTTTTGTAGTTGTACTGTACTTTTGATTGACATGTTCTGTTTTTTTTTTGTTCAGGCAATAAGAGCCTTCAAACTTTTTTCAATTTCGAAGATGTGAACATTATTATTATTTAGCTCGTCAAAATTAAATCCGAAAATTATTCACAATTCTAAAATGTGGGTGGGGTAACTTTGTTGCTGTAATAAGTCTTGAAGCATATTCTACAGGTAGCTTTGGATGTGTCGAGGTTTTCCTTAACGGGCGCCAAACCCTTACACCCTGGTTTCATATAAAAATCAAAATATCGACATGCCTTTGATGTTGTATTACCAGGGCGTTTGTAAAGTTGATTATTATTTCGATCACGGACAGGCCAGGTATTCTCCATGTTTATAAGAGCAGTTATATTTAAAAGTAACACAAAGACGATTAATGCGCGAAAAGATATACACTGGACTGTCGCCGTGTCGGAGACAACGGTCAAATGTCTTCAAAGTGGGGTTTACCTATTAAAAGAATTAGCCACTAGAATCGATTCTTTGTAGTCAGAATCGATGTCGCCGACTTTGAAACTTCAGCGACAATTACTCGATTATCGGCGACAATCGGAACATCACTACTTTTAAGTTTTCGAAAATTAAAACAGTGCACACTATACTACAATGTATAATGTTCATGGAAGAAAGCTGTCCTGGTAATTATGCAAATTATATCATTTTACAACACCACTTAATAAACATATTCATACAGTAATTATTTTGTTGCTCTTTTGTTAAATGTTATAGTGATAGCCACATGTATATGTCCTTATTTTGTTTCAATTGCAAAAAAATAAATAAATAAAATAAGAGCAGTAATGCTGGTTTACAACAAACTGAAATATAATCATACTAACAACTTCATTTTTTACGATAAACAAGCTTTAGTCAGGGCATGAGTACAAAAGTACACTCAGCTTTACCCCAGGGCCTACATTTAAATAATGCTGGTAAAGGTTCTCTTCACAATACTCAACACCAAATATCTAAGGTCTAGTCGCATTAGTTTCAGAGAAAAATGATTATTTATGTTTTCCTATATAAATCAATGTAAACTAAGAGAACCCTGGGGCGTGACCAATTTTGGCCCAGGGGACATAATTTGAACAAACTTGGTAGATATCCACTAGACCACTAGACAATGCTACATACCAAATATCTAAGCTTAAGGCATTGAGGTTTCCAGTAAGAAGATTTTTAAAAATTGCCTTTTTTACATATTAAGGGCCCCCCGGGGCGGGGCCAATATTGACCTCAGGGCCAACATTTAAACAATGTTGGTAAAGGGTCTCTTCACAATACTCAACACCAAATATCTAAGGTCTAGTCCTATTAGTTTCGGATAAAAATGATTTTTCATGCTTTCCTATATAAATCAATGTAAACTAAGAGAACCCTAGGGTGTCGCCAATTTCAGCCCAGGGGACATAATTTAAACAAACTTGGTAGACATCCACTAGACAATGCTACATACCAAATATGTAAGCTTAAGGCATTGAGGTTTCCAGTAGGAAGATTTTTAAAGTTTTCCTTTATTACATATTTAGGGCCCCCAGGACGGGGCCAATTTTGACCCCAGGGCCAACATTTAAACAATGTTGGTAAAGGGTCTCTTCACAATACTCAACACCAAATATCTAAGATCTAGTCCTATTAGTTTCGGAGAAAAATGATTTTTCATGTTTTCCTATATAAATCAATGCAAACTAAGAGAACCCTGGGGCGTGGCCAATTTTGGCCCAGGGGACATAATTTGAACAGACTTGGTAGACATCCACTAGACAATGCTACATACCAAATATCTCAGCTTTAGGCATTGAGATTTCAAGTAGAAAGATTTTTAAAGTTTGCCTTTTTCACATATTAAGGGCCCCCGGGGTGGGGACAATTTTGACACTGGGGCCAACTTTTAAACAAAGTTGATAAAGGGTCTCTACACAATACTCAGCACCAAATATCTAAGATCTAGTCCTATTAGTTTTGGAGAAAAATGATTTTTCATGTTTTTCCTATATAACTATATGTAAACCAAGAGAACCCTAGGGCATGGCAGATTTTGGCCCAGGGGACATAATTTGAACAAATTTAGTAGACATCCATAAGACAATGCTACTTACAAAATATCTAAGCTGTACGCATTGTGGTTTGTGAGAAGAAGCTTTTTAAAGATTTCCTATATAAGTCTATGTAAAATGAAGTGAGCCCTGGGGCGGGGTCAATTTTGACCCCAGGGAAATAATTTGAACAATCTTTGTAGAGTTCCACTAGAGGGTGCTAAATGCCAAATATCTAAGCTCTAGGCCTTGTGGTTTCAGACAAGAAGATTTTTAAAGTTTTTCCTATATAAGTCTATATAAAATGAAGTGACCCCTGGGGCGGGGCCAATTTTGACCCCAGGGAAATAATTTGAACAATCTTTGTAGAGTACCACTAGAGGATGCTAAATGCCAAATATCTAAGCTCTAGGCCTTGTGGTTTCAGACAAGAAGATTTTTAAAGTTTTTCCTATATAAGTCTATATAAAATGAAGTGACCCCTGGGGCGGGGCCAATTTTGACCCCAGGGAAATAATTTGAACAATCTTTGTAGAGTTCCTCTAGAGGGTGCTAAATGCCAAATATCTAAGCTCTAGGCCTTGTGGTTTCAGACAAGAAGATTTTTAAAGTTTTTCCTATACAAGTCTATATAAAATGAAGTGACCCCTGGGGCGGGGCCAATTTTGACCCCTGGGAAATAATTTGAACAATCTTTGTAGAGTTCAACTAGAGGGTGCTAAATGCCAAATATCTAAGCTCTATGCCTTGTGGTTTCAGAGAAGAAGATTTTTAAAGTTTTTCCTTTAGGTTGCCATGGCAACCAGAGTTCTGCTTGGAATTCCATTTTTTGAACAATTTTGAAAGGGCATCATCTATGCATTATTCCTGTGAAGTTTCATCAAAATTGGCCAAGCCGTTTCAGAGAAGAAGTCGATTGAAGCAATTGTTGACGACGCACGACGGACATCAGGCGGTCACAAAAGCTCACCTTGTCACTTCGTGACAGGTGAGCTAAAAATGGAGAAACAACATTTTCATAAATTTTAACAAATATCTTTGTACGAACATGAAACATTACTCGGAATAGAAAATGTTGCTTTCCTATCTAGGTATCCTCCCAGTTTTCCGGGTCCTTCACTAGATTACTCGGAAAAATGATACTTATAATTTAATTATTTTTCGTTATGCCATATGCGAACTGTTGTTTGCTCATTGATACATTAATGACAGTTGTTTTATAGAAATGAAAATTGACAACTCCAATTGTTTGTTTGACACTTATTTGAGGCAAACCACTCTAATTGTTTGCTTCACAAAAATATCATTACAATGACGTGCCACTAACAACTCTTTTTGACATGTTGGTGTTGAACAAAAGACTCCTAACATTCGCGCGGGAAGTGTGAAAAAAAACGTGTCAATACAAGTACTTCGAGTTTTCGCGATCAATTTGTGCTTATTTCTTATTCAAGGGACTTATTCATATGTTCGAAATATCGAAAATTTTGAGTTATTGTGTTTCAAGTTATCGCGACTTTTTTCAGTTATACAATAAGGAAAATTTATGGAACCGGCGGTTGACTTTGAGTAAAACAAGGGGTTAGAACATGGCCAATGCATTTTTCTGAACAACCATTACATTTTTATGAAGATAAATAAGGGTAATGACCGGGTTTTTCATAGAAACTGATTCTCTTTACCACTGTATTTCTGTGACTGGTAACAAAGCATGACTGACTAGTGAGAACATTTCAGGGAACTGATACACTTGGCAACAAACTGAGAATATCTATTACATGATTGTAAATGCATTTATTTAATTAAAATTGTCTTGACTTCGGCTACAAGAAACTCTCTCTGGAAGTGTTCCAAATCAGTTTTCACCATGATAGGGCAGTCTGAAGGATGACTATAGATGCTATGTAGAATGAACTACAAGTTAGTCTTTTAACCATTACCAGTCATTGCAATATTTCATTTTAATACTGATCCCTTTAATAAAATGTGGGTCTGCTATTCTTTGTTATAGAGGAACCCAATCCATTAACTGTTTTGCAAAGTAGCCAAAAATGAAGCTCAAGGTCAGGCCAATCAGGCCTTCTAAGATAAAGCATTCTGGTTCATTTAATTCACATTTCTTCACTGAATTTGACAATAAAATTAACTATGACAATTTTAGAGGGGTCACAACATATGGGCCCTCATCTAAATCCACTTGAGAACTGTGAATCTTTTTAAAATAAATTATTTCCTTGAACTGTCTCTCTCCCCGGAAGAAAGATCTCACTTACAGATCTTTTTAATCTCAATAAACATCCTCCCAGCCTGTCTCGTCTACACAGAAGCCTTTTAAACCAGACATCTCTATATATAACAATGATATTTCAGATAAAATTTTATTTTAGCTGTGACAATAATTTTATGGCTTTAAAAAATACAGGGGTTGATCCAAGATTTTCCAAAAGCTGCTTAAAATTGTCTAAAATTGATAAACTCATGAAAGTTTCTATATAAATTATTATGTATAATGGTTGCTTTCTTTCAGAGATAAGGTAAAAGGGGGACTATAATGTCCAAAATCAAACATTTAGAATGTCAAAATGTTTTGAAATTTGAAAATGTTATAGAATATATATTTTTTACATTTTTCCTATTTTTTGTAATTTTCACATGGGGGACAGGCATTCACCAAAAAAAAGTTTAACAATTATATAAGCCATGTTTACTTCATTGACAATTTATTTTTGGCTTGTGTGTTCCCATTAAAAACCTGTAAAATCTGCTCTGAAAATTTACATTTAACATTAAAATGTTTAACAAATTGAACTTATTTAAAGTGATTTTATGTTCTATTATCCAACCAAGTTATCAGTGATGAATATAAAACTAATAAATATATTAAGTTTTTACCATTTTATGTTTTCAAAGGCATTAAAATTCGATATTTTCTGGTCATTAAATATTTAAGATATATGAACACTCCTCAAATACCTGTTTTACCATTTACTACATGGATATACCTTTTATAACACGAGTGAACAGTGAAAATCTACATCAGCTGGTACATTCATGCCATCTGATCAGGATAGAAAGTTTTAGATTTGTTATGTTATTTCTGACTGAGAAGCAAACAAGATGTGCTAGCTGATCTGGATCTACACTGGTCGCCCATGTAGAAAAGTGTTTAGCTATTCATTTGAAACAGCTTTTATAGCATTATACAATCTTAAAAAAAATCTACCCCTTCTGATTAAAATTCATGCTTTTAAAATAATGAACCTGTTAATGAACCTGTTAAATATAACCAAACTTTCATCACACTAATAGCCGAGGCTACTCATCCATTAAGTATAAAGCCACAGGCAGCAGATTGAATACTACTTAGAAGTAGATTGGAGTTGATTTCCAGCAATCATTCCGCTGGTCTGACTTTCATCAAAATGAAAGTGTTCCAATCTGGGTAATTTTATAGTGACAACTTAGTTAAGTGGTCCAGGCAATCTCTTCAAGACAGACACTCAAATCAATTGCTTTGATTGGATGTTAGTGGAATCATTTTTTCCCCCATAAAAAAGCCACATTTGATGGATCTGGATATTGTAATTTGGATAATTAACAAAATGAGTACACGAAAAATTAATTAAAGTTGTATAAATAAAATTCTAAAATAAATACAACTGAATAAAGAAAAATTATTACTGATAATGAACAGAAATCATTCATTTTAATAATTTTTGAAACTGAGCTGAAGAGTAGCAACAAGATTCATATTATAAGACCTGTAAGTAATGGACAGTTGTGACCCTCAAGTTTAGCATTAATTGATTCAATTATTGTAACTATTGCAACATTTCTGTGAACTAGGATAATTTAATTTACTGATTTTATTAAAGGCCATACTTGTCTGCTGGAATACTTTTATTACCTTAGGGTACTATGTCAGAAAAAAATCAACAAGAGCCATTATGAATGACAAACAAAACAACAATCAAATGTGTCCTTCATGGACTAAATATTTTGGCTAATCACAATTATGATGGCATAAGTAATAAAATTTATAAGTTTGAGGAAGACACAGCCAATGCTATATTTTTAAATAAAAACCAATATATAAAAAGGGGCGTAACTCTGTCAAATGGGATTCTAACCTAAAAATATCTATTGGCTTTATAATGACCATGTTGTCATAGCAATAAAATTTGAAAGTTTGATGAAGAAATATTAAGAAATGGGAAAGTAATGGCCAACATTAAGTTTTCATGACAGAGCAAGGACCGACAGATGGACATATTGGTCCATATAAGTATTGTTGTTTTTTTTTCAAACTGACAAAAAATTACTTTACAGGATTTGTAACAAGTTCATTGTATTCTCACAAAATTTTTTAATATCCAAGGTAATTCAGTAAAACTCGAGACTTAAATGTAAGGCAGTTCTTCTTTAGTCAATGTGTTATCCATCCATGGAATAAATTACCAGATGAAATTGTTTCATGGGGAAGTGTCAACACTGATAGTCACTACAAAAGACTTATGTTTCCATCATGACTCCATTGCTTAAACCCCTCCCCCACACCACATCCCGCCCTTCACTGCAATACGGAGTCCGGGTTTGACAACAGATGTAAAACTTTTGAATAACATGTCTGCCTGGTTGTGCTACATTCATATACCTGATTTTTTCCTTAACCCTTTCCTTGATATATACGCATTGTTATGCATATACGACCAGTGTACATCCAGATCAGCCGGCACATACATGCCAACTGATCAGGATCTGCACTGGCCGCATTTTGGTCAGAAATAACCTAATGAATCAAAAAGCGAACAGTTTAGATCCTGATCAGACGGCAAGGATGTGCCGGCTGATCTGGATCTAAACTGTTCGCCCTAGCAATAAAAGTGTATCTCTACAGGAAAGGGTTAAATGCTGTTCATTTTTTTTTTAAAGATCGATTTATCATTCTTATTTAAGTTGCATTTTCAAACATGATATAAAATTGCCAGTGATCAATAAAATCTAAAATAAAATTTGCATGAAACAGAAAATAAAGCTCAACTGGGAATAGAAGTAGCCTTCTCCGGGCTGTAAAAACATTATCTTGTCTTTCAGACAATAATTGCAGAACATTTTGATGGGGATTTTCCCTGGAAACCCATTTTTATGATAAATACTAAACAGGCTTATTCTATTTCTTAAACATAAAAAAGATAGAGCATTTATGCACACAGATCTATGATAGACAACCTCATATGTAACTTAGAAATTTCCTCACAACAAAATACCTTCAATAGAAGTTGGTAATAGAAACTGTCATGACCAGACATAAGATATATTTGGTTGTTGTCAATTGTGAACAAAACACGATCAATATATGAGCTACAGGACAGTAATATTGATATGTTAAATATGACTTCCTTCACATATAATACATGCTGAGGTCATTTTGAGGGAAATGAGAAGAAACATGAAATGTCTCAAAGGACCACTGTGCTGTGTTAGTTACACATCAACCAAACATTTTTTTAATAGATCATAGATGGTTTCATTACTTGCAACTTGCTTGAAGCATGTTTTGATTAATTTAAAACCATTCTGCTGAAAAGCTGAAAAGAGATTCACTTTTGCAAAGCAATACTAGCCTAATTGGGCATATATATTAATTAAGGTGCTTCAAGGAAAAATGTCACCATTGAATGCCAAAACTGGCCTTCTCTTCATGAAAATAAATTTCACATTGCCTCCTTTATTAGAAAATAAACCATTTTATTCAAAAAGTGAATTGTTGGAACAATTAAACAACTCTGTTCAGCTACAAAAATATATGGTCTGTTAACAATTCCTTTATATGTTACTTATGCTAAAAATACTGTCTGACTCAAGTAACCAGTTTCTAGCCTGTTGCCTTTTTAATCATGTCAAAAATATTTTTACGAAAGTAGAAGTACATGTATAACCTAAATTATCCTTGTCCTTTTTAACTTTTAAGAATGCTAAGAACAGTTTAAACTTTTATCTTTTTTAAAGCAAAAATATTTAAACAAAAATAGAAGTTTAACCTAAATTATCCTTGTCCTTTTTAACTTTGAAATATTGCTGAGTGAACAGTTTAAAATTGTCTCTCTCTCTATTTTTTTTTTTCGTAATTGGGTAGTCTGCAATTAATATAAGTGAGAAAACAAAAGTTTTTTACAAGATAATTTCACTGTTAAACTATGTCTCAAATAACCACAACCCTTCAGATGCCATATTTATGTCTAGCCAATCAGTAAATTTCAGAATTTATGGCTTTTTATTTAGTAATAACATGACAATCCAAGCTAAATACTGATAATTGCATTGGAAGCTCTAGACATGTTTTTACATATGACACATTGCTGTACCGGTGACAGACGTTACCTTATTTTCTGTTTGCATTTGTCGGCGTTGGTCTGTGGAACAGATGCCAGTATGCCCCAGAGTGACTGCTGTAGACTACATGACATCAGTAACATTACACTTCCCAGTTTCCACTCCATCTCGTCTCTCTGTTCTCTAAATTTTGACACCTTTCAAGTTATAAGTCACACAGCAAGGGTGATGTGTCAGTTTCTTGTCTCCAATGACAGTCTAGGATAGTAACTTCTCATCAAGGCTGATCAATATTGTTACATGTACGGGAGAATTGCATCCTCTGTCATGTGTTGTCTCTTTTATGGGTCTTGTCCTGAAAAAGTAAAAAAATTGAGCTGAAGACAAATAACTTCCAAATATACTGTAGGATCCACACATGGTGATCATTTTACATCAATGTGCACTCCAGAGTTAATTAAATTTAAACTAATTTAACATCTCCCAATACACAGCATGTTACTTCTTAAAACTTTACTCCAATGGATGGTTGTTATCCCATGGGCAAGTATTGCAGATCCAGATTAGCACATATACACTATAAGATTCTTGATTTATTAGGCTATTTCTGACCAAATAAATGACCAGGGTAGATCTAAATCAAATGGCACAGACATGCCAGCTGATCTGGAATCAACACTGGTCACTGGTCACATATGCAATAAAACTCATAGATATGGAGAAAAGGCTTAATATGACACTTATCCTTGGGTCTTGAATGTAAAACTTGAATTGAGCCAATAATTTACATTATTAATTAACTAAAACAATATTGACACAATATGTACAATTCGGTCCACCTTATATGGGTTGCACTCAATTCATATGAAATTTCAACAGGGCCAATACGAGATAACCTGGGCCAATACGGGTTTTACTGAGCCAATATGAGATCGCATGATTCTGATTGGATAATGAACTGGTCCAATATGGATTAAATCACTTCCTTTTAAAAACAAAAATGCCGCCATTTTGGAATTTCTAAGTCGAATTTTTATGGATAAAAATGATAATAGATAGTGTGACTTTGGACACGAGGTGCATTTATTCAAAGCGGCAGAGGATAAGTCTATGTTGCCGCTTTTGGTCGTTTCTTTCTGTGTAATGAAAATCTTTGAGTTTATCTAACTCATCAGTACAACAACAACGCGGATGTCTGCAGCAAGAATTCTTGAAACTAAAAAACAGTGACTTTTAAGGGATTACTCTTGATTTGAGCAAGTATATTCAGAAAAATTTTGCAAAAAGGATCAAAGCTTCGTTTGGATAACTTACAGACATGATAAATTGAGTATTACATGCGGAATTCGTGGATGGAATGTGCAAAAAAGAAATTTTTTGGATATATTTGGATATGAACTTAATTTAGACTGCAAGAACAAGAGAGTTGGCTGCCACAGTGTGTAGGAATGTTCAGGTTGTTTTTATATTCAAAACAAAACAACCTTCATATCTGCATCTCCATGGTAGCTTATATCAGCCAGGTCACTACTGGACATAGACTCATTGAAGATGCCAGACATTAGAATCAGAGTTGACACTTCATCTCTTCAGGCCGGTAAATTAGCAAGTCTAGAACTATGAATATTGTGTTAATTAATAAAATTGTCATTAATCAAGTGAATTCATATTGGCCTTGTTATTGGGTCTCGGGCAGTCATATTAGCCCTCGGCCTTCGGCCTCGGGCCAATATGACTACCCTTGACCCAATAACAAGGCCAATATGAATTCACTTGATTAATAACATTATAATCTGAATACCTCACAGTTACGAAATTTATATGACTCCCAATATAACATATATGAAAAACTTTTGGTCCTTAAAGTATAACCTTGACCTTGAAATTACTAGAATTCTCGGTCATGGACTTGAAACAATCTCAGCTTTTGAGCCAAGTTACTTCATAATGCTACAAAGCCACAAAGCAACTAACTAGGATTTTACATATGAATCTTGGTGAGAAATAACGTCAACATTAATAAAATTTTAACAGAGGCCAGTTGGGTTGAGTGTTGATCCTGATCAGATGGGCCAGCTGATTAGGATTAACACTGGTTACCCATGTGATATGATTCATATTTTATATAATTAAGTATAATCTGTCCTTAAAGCGGCATTACTTCAATTTAACCCGCTCTTTTATGAAATAATATATGTATTTGGAACAAAAGGCACAAATTTGCAGCATTAGTTCAGACTAATAAAATTTTAATTTACTAAAATAAATTTGGTCCGCGCGACTAAAAGCGAAAGTAGGATTTCCAAAACGTCACAGAAATCGAGATCGCGCATGAAGTGGTCTCTTCGTCGGTGCTCCATTAGGCCTATATTTAGCTTCTTAAAAGTTAAATAACGATAATTTAACAATATCATTGAAAATCCCATCTATAAAAAAAAAAGAATTCGATCGGACCTTTTGTGTTCTGTTAGAGAGTTTATATACTGGGGTCTATAATGACAAATATGATTTTTCAATAGTATATTCTTACTTAAGTTAAGGGCTGGGGCTTTAAGTATACTTTTAACTCCTTCTTAGAGCTCAATCACATCTAATTATACACACCCTGGCACCTTTAAAAAACAATCATCTTAAACTTTCTGTATTTTACCTCCTTGTAGGTAACTGTTCTTTTTTTATTATTGATCATAATTTCCAAAATTGCAGGGCATTCAATATAATAAACATCATTCAGACAGCTTTTATGACAGGTTTTATAATGATTAAAAAACTCTTTATTATGTGAAAAAATAACATAATTGAATTTGGTGAATCACAGATGAAAATCTACAGCAAAATACTGATTTTATCTTTCAATGTAGATAGGTATATTGAGCTTAAACTGCAACCCCACAACACTATGCTGCTAGATGCTGTAACACATTCATGTATATAAGAAAGGTAAATATGAATATCATGAATAAGTCACACCAGAAAACACTGCCTTCCCATGCAGCCAAAAAGTAGAGTTAAAAATAAGTGCTTACATTATAATCCGCTAGACAAAATCCTTTTCAACAGAAAAATGTTCTTCGATAAAAAGAACTGATCTGTAAGACTAATCAGACAAGTACACAGTCCCAATACAGAAAACCTTCCAAGTTTGGAGTGCAGTCTCACTTAATTGTTTTGTATGCCAAATTTTCAGCATGGCAAACAATTCCAAACAGATGTGTAATTTAATTTACAAGTTTTACATTTGCTAGAAATCCCCCTTTTAGTCTTATCTTTCATTTCTAGTTTCTTAAAATTTTCAGGATTATGTTTTATTTGCAGATTTGTACCAAGGACAGAAGACATCACAAATGTGCCACTGACCTAAATGATTCAGACTGGCAGCATTTATTTCATGATTGTGAATTGACAGATTTTACACTGAAAAAGGTTATATCAACAACAATTTTAATCAACAGCCATAATAAGGATGTCTGGATCCAGGGCTTTTTTTCACCATTTTGGGAATATGACCCATACCCCTGGAATTGGGAAATTAAACGTTGTTTTGCCAGAAATTAGAAATTTTTTAGCATCATTGGGGAATAAGAAGTGTTACTGTTATCTGCTGTTTTTTTAGTCATTGCCATCCATATTTAATATTGTCAATAATTCCTGGCTTAAAGAGCAAAAGATGCAGTGATGATGCTGTTGTTTTTCATCAGAAATGTTTGTTTTGATTCAATTGGGAATTTTTCTTCTCAAATTGGGAAAAAAGTATAGGTTTTGCCATTGGGAACATGACCGAATAACGGCTATAAAATCAACTGAAAAAAAGCCCTGGGATCATCAAAAATTTATAGTTATGATTTACAATGCATTTAGTAACTAGTAGATATATACACATTATTTTGTTGTAATTTTGATCTACATGTATTTTGACAAGATGAGTCACCTGCTGCAGTCCTGACCTTCTGAATAATAAGTCCAGTGAGCTGTTTCATAAAGACAATCATTCTCATGGCACTCAAAAAGGCTCAAAACTTACAGAAGGTGCCCTTACTGGTCAACAAAAAAAAATTGGCATGTTTTTGTGTATTTTAAAACATAATACTTTATCAGAAATAGGGTGAGAAAAGAGGCATAACTAAAAGCCTTTCTGTCTAGTGCACTGTACTGTCTAGCTAATAAATTTGAGTATATAAATGTTATATTTTTTTTTAATTCAACTGCACATATTATGCTTAGATTCTATTTTTTAGTAATATTTGCATCTTAGCATGCACAAACAAAGGACTATCACATTTTCAATGTGTTACATATAAACTTGAAGGCAGAATTAGCGTTTCTTGAAATCAGGGTCTCCCACCTCAGGACAGGGAATCTCATCTTTGGAAAAAAAAGCAACATATGCATATCAGGAATAGCCACACTCAAAAAACACAGCCTCCCCACGCAGCGAAAAAGAAGAGAGGAAGATAGAGAGAGCGCATGTTTTATATATGTATGTCAATTCAAATAGGACGCCACAAACAATTAATAAACAAGAGAACCTTTGGGGATACCGCCTTGGAACGGTCAGTGGCAAAACACTTTCAGACTTATACAAAGCATTGAACAATAATAATGTGTGGAATAATGATCCATAATAAGTTACTGTAAATATAATAATAATGCATGACCTTTAATTAATAATTTGTAATTAACAAAGGGGAAACATCTATTTTACTTGAAATTAATATATTTACATACAGTAGGATTTAATGAGAAAAACTTAAATGTTATTATGAAGTGCTTAAAAATGTTTGTTCTTCAGAAAAAGCTAAATGTACAAGAAGTTAATTAGTGGCAGCAGCTAAACTCTTCTTTATTCAGGTAATAGCGTTGCCAGGTATAACAAAACAATTTCAAAAATCATAACTACTATTAAAACTTTCTATTAGTGATTTTGCTTATGTAAAACATCTGATTTAACAATATTGTTTTAATTAAGAGCTCCATAATTCTTTCAGTGGAAAGCTCTTAGAATGATAAACAGCTTACTGCCAATACACACCTGGTAATATTTAGAAATAATTCCAAGATTTAATCAGAGGATAAAACAAAACATTAGTTTAAAACAGCATATTTCTGTAATTGTTAAAGTTGAGGAATCCAACAAAACATGTTTCATGGTGTTTACTGAAAAAACATATAAAAGAACAAAGACTGTTCATAAGTTTTAGTATATAGAGGTCTATTGACCAATTAAAACAGACTTAATTGATTTAAGTATTTATTATTGAATATCACCACAATATATCTACAGATCATAGAACAGTATGATTAGAATATCACATATTAAGATAATGTAGCAAGTCACTTAAAAAAAAGAAATTAAATACCCTCAATAACTTCGATTGAATTCAGTTGTATAGGGGTTATAGCTGATCAATACTTATAAATGATAAAAAAAAATTGATTCAACTGTAAAAGAGATTAAAAACAAACAAACTGATTAATTGCAGAGTTTGAATTGATAACAAATCTTTGCACATGCATCCATATTAGATCATAAAATGTAATAAAAGAAAAGATGTGAGCTACTACAACATATCACTCTTAAGGCTTAGTTTATTGATTTTTAATCTTGAAAATCTAGTTATATTGGTCCATAATATTCATATAGTAAAGATCTTTTTTTCTTGCACATCAGATCAGCATCTCCCGTGTTTCACTAGCCTGGAAAGATGAGAATATTCTGCCCTTGGGGAAACTGTATTAAGTGGTAACTTGGCAGTCTAAGCCTTGTTTCTGTCCAAAATTGGTCAGACTGGACCCACCCCCACTCCAAAAAAAAACCCTCAAGAAAGATGCTTGTACTCTGATGGTATCAACAAAACCAGCATCAGCTGAATGTGAAGCAAAGGTAGACATTGTAATTAATTTGTCAATTAGCTTAGAAGCTGTAACCTATACATATTATGCTCAAATGTGGAAGTTATATTAACTTCCTGATGTTGATGGTAAAATGTGGAAGTTATTCACATCATCACAAAAAACAATGTAAATAAACTAATACCATACTTCCTGTGTTTCCTTTGTTTATATGTAACCAAAATTATCTAGGAAATGGCATTAATTATTAACTCCAGAAAGTACTTAAATGCTTCATATCTGTATGATTTTATTTTTTTATTTTTTTTTCTAAAATCTCTGAGCACAATATTAATAATGTTGTAACCTCGTTAAAAATTATCTGTGATTATTGTTTTTATTCCATTGTTTAAGAAAAGGGTAGAATAAGCCTAAAAATAGACAATTTATTATTATTCATTAGAACACCCTGCTTGATAAAAGGTAATTAAAAAGTAAAAATATGCGTACTTCATTATGTCTCAAAAACTGAAGTAAAGCCCTCCTACTTTAAAATCTGAAGATAGATTAATATTTAATAAGTTTTCATTTATTTCAGCTAATATGTTCCAGAAACATAAAATGCCTTTTAAATCTCCCATACTTTTATTTATATTATAGATACCACATTTTTCTTTCATTAGAGGCAATTAAATGTCATCTAAAATTTTGAAGGGTTATCAAAATAAGAAACAGTGTTTGTTAATTATCTGAAGTAAATGTTAAAATTATTTTAGCTTTAGCATTTTCCAGCTAGACAAATTGAATTCTTCACATCGATTCAGCATTTTTTTTTAGAAAAGATATTTTATTCAGGTAAAAAAATTCCAGAGAAAATAAATAAAATTTGCATTCAATTTTTTTTATAAATCTGTGATGATTACACCTCTACAATGTTTAGTGTTGCACACGCCTTAAGCTGTCTCATTCAGTTATACTTGCAAGTAGCCGTAAGCATATTTCAATAACTGCTGTAATAATAATCAAGTGCATCTTGCATGCGTGCAGAGCTTTCCTTTGATAGCAGAGTCTTATCTGATAGAACTTTAATATAAGGATGGTTAGAGATTAGAAGAAGCAGGTATAAAACATTAAAATACTTAGCACAAGTGGTCTGTAAATACTGATAAATATTTTATTTAAAACACTAGCATACTATCAATACAAAAACGTTAGATATGGCATATCTGCAGATTCATCTGGAATATTTCAAAACCATCAAACTGCTGTTTTAACAGCTAATTTGATTCTAAAGGTGCATAACATTAGGCTAAAATGTGTTTTCCTAAGACTTTAATAAAATCACCAATCATTTTTTGCAAATTTAAAGCATTTAGTGTTAAATGAAGCAGAAGGCTAAATACTGTAAAAATTAAACATATTATTATTTTAGCTATTTATTTGACAGGAATCTTAAAATAAATCTTAAATTCATTGAATTTTGTTTTAAAATCCAGAGGAATTATCTACTGATGTTGACCATGAGACTGTTTAGATTCTTTACTGTTTTAAATACTTTCATCTACGTACAATCCTTTAAATTGAAATTTCACTTACTAAATATTTCACTTTCACCCGGGGCTAGATGTCGTAGGCAATAATATGCATTTTCATTACTGACCATGAGCAGGCTCAATTAAACCAAGCCTGCAATATTTTCATATTTGTTGTGTTTGGTGGCTTTCAAAGTTCCCTTTTCATCTATTACTAAAGAAGAACTTTTTTGTAAATGTAAATACCTATAAATTGTTAGCACTTTTCTTTTTTCTTCAACCACAATCGATAATCAAAATGCCACATAATGTTTTTTGTGAAAATTACTGAAATGACACATAAAATATGAAATCCTAAAAATCTTGTTATTTGATACTTTTTTGAAAGAGGAGCAAAACCACTTAAACAATCACTGTTACCTTTTAAATTAAAAACAACGTATTGAGGTAGAGAGAGCAAAGGCCATTTGAAAAACTGGTGATTATTGATAAAATACAACCCTTACATTTCAATAATAATAATTTCATGTATTTCATTTCTTTGAATTCCAGTATAAGGAATATAACTAAGAAAGTTTTCTTGCTTGTGTTGTAATCTCTGAAATGAAACTGTTTTGTGTTATTGACGAGTTACATTAATTTTATTGTTTAAACAAAAGTTAATACGAGCCAATGAAAGGATAACCGTGTTGCATTTATTTATGTCTCTTGCCTTCTAGAAATCAATGCAGATCATCCTCATTACTAATTCATGAACTGATTACAATACTGCTATTAGAAGATCCCAAGTTAAATATTCATTATCAGTGACTTTAACAAGGTATGGATTGACAAACATTTTATTGATCATCCACTTCTGTGATTTTTAAAAATCAATACAATTTTCAATATAAGAGTCATTAAACTAATTTTATCGCCCAAAACAGAAAAAAACAAGTTCAGAACTGAGTAGCATGTCACAAGTTTCCCAAATTATGCATGCTTAGATGCAAGATTTCCAGAAACGCGGTTGGTATGGGGCAGAGTATTTCACACACATACAGTTTGTCAACCAGTCCCGGTTAATCTTTTTATCCATTGTAGAAAACTATATTAAAAGCAATAATATGTATTTCGTTTTTTGTTTTATAGTATGCAAGATGTCTTTTCAAAAAATATGTTTCAATTATTTTAGTTTTGCATGTGTTTACTTTCACAAATGAAGCAATAACTGACAGACACATTTAAACCAGTTCCGGTTAGTTCAATCAGTTCCAAAAATAAAAATCGGACGACATCTCTCAAAGCGTTTTTGGCTATCAGATTTGACAGCTGTGTAATTGTTTTGATAGACCAAATACATTTTCACGTGTTTTCTGTCTTAAGAGTTCAAAATAATTCTGAAAATAATGTGAAAGAAATAAAATAACACAATTGTGCAATAAAGTTAGTTATTTTGATTAAAGTATTATCTAAAGCAGTAGAACACTCATGACATCACAAGTTCCTAGGCATAGGCTACTGGTATTGCACTAAGTGCATCTGATACAACCTTTTGGTCATCTTTAGTGTGGGGTAGATATGATAAATTATATTTTAGCACAACACCACCCCCATCATGTCAAGCTGGCAATGGTGTGTTTCTAGATATTGGTGACCCAGTAACTTCTGAGAACAATACTATCTGTGTTGAGGTTATCTCAGAAGAAGGCTGCCATGGACCTTGGAACATGTCAAGCTAACCAGCCACATCCTCTAGCTTTTAAGTTTCTCTTTTCATCAGTTATACAGGGCTTTTCATCCTTATATAACAGAGGCCGATATTCGGCCACTTCCCAATCCGAAAAAATATAGTTTTTTCCCAATTGTGGCAGAGTTTCTTCCCAAAATGCAAGACATGATTTCCCAAAATCTTAGAAATTCCCCCTATAGTAGTTTAAAAATCGATCAATTTGTTTACATTGTTATTTCCGAAAGAAGCGTTTGTCTGGTATCGACATTTTTGTCGTACAATAGCCGAAAAACGCATGGTACCCGTGATATGCAAAACCAGTCAATCTGATTAAAATCATCTCCTGAAAACCGCTACGCTATCAGGATCTGACGACGAGTAACTAAAACGTGCTTTTATCACTAACCCTTTGAACCAATCAGATTGTCGCCTACAAAATCGCAAAAGTGAAAGTAGACATAGTATTTAAAACCATGGGAAGTGTTGACAGCCTATGTAAGACACATTTCACTGAAGATATATGTGCTTGTGTAGTATTACATTCATTTCTAATGTAATGACATCTACAGATCATTTTGCGAGCGTTATAAATCATGCTTCCTGTGTTGACAATTTCTAAAAATAGTAATCAGGGAAACCGCTATAACGTACACACGGTATCTGCGGGCTGTCATCAGATCTAACATTTTGTTAGATCTGACTTTAGTGAGATTGCAAAACCAGTCTAATCCGTTAAGTTCCGATAGACTCTTACTCAGTCAAACATTCCGAAAGTATGGATTTTATTCCGTTTCAGGGGAGATAAATCGGTGTTTATTTCCGGTTGCAGAAACAAATCTCATAACAGAAAATATTACTGCAAATTACTGAAACGTAACGAAAACCAAAAGTTGTTATTGACTAGGGAGTAAAAAAAACACAAAAATTCGATCCATTGGGTGCAACGTCTACCAAGGAAATCCCTAGTATTTCAAACGTTGCTGCCTCAGAGTCTGCCACTGTTCCACACTCGTTTCTACCACAGAGGTACCTGTTAGTGTTTCTTCCTCCAAGTCTGGCGTTTTTTTCCACAGAAGACTCTTTCCTTGGCATCTTTGAATTTATCAATAAGTGAATTTTGATCAGTATCACTTGTTGATGCCAAGGAAAGAGACATGGACCTTTGAAGCTTGTGAAACTATACTATAGAATTGTGAAAATCTGAAAAAAATAAAGTGCTATAAAAATTAAACTAATGTTAAAAATGCTTATTTCTATAATAATTTGTACTCCTTATTTCAATAAATTTTGTGTTCCCAAAATGAACAATAATCGCGCATAAATTTCCCAAAATGAACAATTATCGCGCATAAATTTCCCAATTTGAAAGGCCAGGGCCTCTTCCCAATTTCCTGATGAAAAGCCCTGGTTATAATTCCTATTTGATCATTTGAAAAGAATTCCAACTCTGGAATCTACAATACCTGCTGATCACATTTACTGATCCGGAATTGGTTGAAAGGCTTGCCTAACAGAAATTCTCACAAAAACAAATTCATATATTTATTCACAAGCTTTAGGTTGCAATGGTAAGACTATGATAAAACACTTACCGCCTAAGTGTTGCCAAATTTTGCGCACGAGTGTCTGCTATAGTCTTTGTTAATGCTGCGCTTGAGCAGAATTAAACAATAAATCAATTATAAAAGTTTGTCAATGTTTAGCTCAAATGCTATTTATTGTGACTTAATAACCAATTACATTTGTTTTACTGAAATGTGTCTTTCATGGGATAGGAAATAAAAAGATAACCTGAACTTGCTGACAAACTGTAGTTACCAAGATCTACACAATGGTTTCCAAACTGTCCAAAATCCTCATGAAAATTAAATATTGATGGGAAAAAGGAAGTTCAAGCAACTTTACCAAAGCCCTGGATCCCTCAGTCATGGCACTGTTTTCCTGGGCATTTTGGGGCCCATTATCATTAACAAAATATCCCTTTTACCAAATATGAAGTTTGAATTATCAATAACTATTTTGTCTTGAAAAAGATATACATAAAAATCAAAAAAAAAAATCAACAAATCTGACACTCAACTGTAGTTTTGGGAGAAAGAAATGTAGCGACAGCACTGAAAAGAATCTGAGGGTAGAATCAAGTTTTAATTAGCGGACCCCAGATATTCAAAACACAAAAGCCCAGCGGCGTTTGAGCGAGAAAACGGGGGAGTGGGGGCGGAAGCCCCAATTTAAACTCACTTTAATTGAAATTTGTTTGACTCACGACTAGGATACCAATGAATTTTCTCACAAGCAATGCTCTTTTGTGTTAGGGTCAGCTAAACTAGATGTGTTCCGATCTGACAGAGACTCTGAGAGGCGAAACTGGAAGCCTTTCACAGGTTAATATTTACATTCCTATTGATTTCGTTTAAAAAAATTCGGTTCATTTTGCATGAATCGCATGACCCGTAATGACGTCAGTAACGTCATGGCTGTTACTATTGAAAACTCCCACGTATTACTCCCCCTTTTCACTTAATACTAATTTTTGAAAGCGTTCGACTTAAGTTTATTTAAAGAAAAAAATGAATAAAATGTAAATATAAGTAATGATTCTTATTTTGGTGCAGTTCATGCAGATTGGACGTGCACGCGAGAGCTGGCAAATTTACCATAAAGCGCTTTATGGATTTGCCAGCTCTCGCGTGCACGTCCAATCTGCATGAACCGCACCAAAATAAGAATCATTCCTTAAGTGAAAGTTAAAGATCGCCAATTTTTCGTAACAGATTTTTTTCAAGAGTTGGGAGTGTTTGGTTGGCACTCTTCTATTTTGTTCGACCGATGTTGAAACCATAGGCACTCGGTTGTCATGATCGTCCGACAGCTTGCAACTTTTTTCAATATTAATTTTTAGGTCGCTCATCCCATCAAAATCATGTTAGTTTTTCACTATGATAACAATATATTTTATTCCTAAACAAAAATTTCCTCAAATAACTTTCTTAATTTTTTACCTACTGATATAGTGTTTATTTAATATCAGTAGGTAAAAAATTAAGAAAGTTATTTGAGGAAATTTTTGTTTAGGAATAAAATATATCGTTATCATAGTGAAAAACTAACATGATTTTGATGGGATGAGCGACCTAAAAATTAATATTGAAAAAAAGTTGCAAGCTGTCGGACGATCATGACAACCGAGCGCCTATGGTTGTAGTCTCAATCATTCAGACGCTCTGATTTCGCAATGGCGATCAGTACGTCTGAAGACATTGTTCATTAAAAAACCAGACACTCCAAAACGAGGCTTGTAATTAGGACATGAGTATTGAACGCAGTTGTTGTCTTGTGAAAATTATTTTTAGACTGTCGCCCTGTCAGCTGGAAATCGGAAAAAACATATCCTACGGCGACACGCATTTTTAAACTGTTAAATTGCGCCCAAAGGCGTGTTCAAGTAAGCTAAGGAGGGCATTTAATTTGATGTTTAGGTTTGCTTTGTTTTTGTGTTTGGCTGTAGAATGTAGGGATAGTTTTCACTTCAAACTATTTTTTTACTGCTCTAACTTTTCTAAACGTATCAATAATAAACAGACATAAAAAGATTTATTTATGCAAAGTTTGAAGGAAGATTTTGATATTCTTCTCTTTTTATCAATCACCGTACAATGACAACTGCAATACCATATGTATGTATGTATTTTGTAATTTCCTCCTTTATTCATAGGAGCACTCCTCTTCAGCAGAGGATAGGGTTTTTCGTATATGTACACTTACTTTTACCGCCATTATAGGAGATCGCTGTATTCAACGTATGTTACCCCTACCATTATAATCTTGATATCACCAAGTATATATCACCATCACCGAGTATTTACACACATATATATAATTACATCTGACAGGTGCAGATAACTATAGAGAGATAGCTTTTAGATACAGATACAGGGAATCCGGGTGCGCTACCATAGCTCTTTTCTAAAAGACCCTCTGATTCTTTAACGTTCCCGGTGTATAGCACCGATACACGCACTGAAATTCTACTTCCTGGAAGTGAACCAGTACTTAGTTGGGTGGGAAACACTAGACATGTACTACAGAAATTTCCAGTGCCGTGTTCGGGATTCGAACTCACGACCTCCGGATTGGTAGACCAACGCGTTACCACTGGACCACACGTCCACCCATACAATGTGACAGTCTAAAATCATAATCACGAAGAGGCAGCAACGGCGTGCCATATATCCCGGCTCACCCAGTTTCCGGCAGTCTAAGGGTTTATCACAACATGAATAAAATTTAATCAATGTTAAACTCTTTTTTACATCAGAATCAACAAATTAACTCATAAACTAATCAAGAAAAGCAAAGAAAGTTCACTAGCCTTCTTTTTTGTTTTATTTATGCTCCCCAGAATGCCCTATGCAACTTCCTTCAAGGGGAACTACTCTAATTCGGTTTTCGGCGGGAAAACATTATAGTACACTTCACAGAAAAAATTCTGTGACACAAACAATATTTTTTCAGAAAATGTAATTTTAAACATTTTTAACCATTGGGAGCCGTTTTAAGCTGTTCTTAACTGTTTTAATGAAAATTGATCATATAAACAAAGGCTTTGACTATTAGTATTTTTTTTATTTTTACAATTTAGGCAAAGGAAAGTATCAACTCTTATTAAAACCCTTTTATTTACAGCAGGACTAAAAATTAACCCATTAATTATCAATAGCACTTCTTGTTGATATTATGGCAACTTCTTGTGACTCTGACCTTTTCACTTGAGTCCTTTACTTAAAAAAGTATACAGCAATTATTTTAGTTAATGGATCCTCCCTGTCTATAAGTCCCAATGGTATAGTGAATTATTTTCTAAATATTTTGTTTCATGATGACTATATCCATAGTATACTTCATTTATGGTCCTGAGGTGTTGAGCAAGGAGTACTTATTGCTCCTGTAAAAAAAGTGGAGGTGGTGGTCCAGATTTTTTAAGTCTCCAAATTGATATGCTAAGTAATCTGTCATGCAATATAGAACTTTACACCCCCAAAGGTCTTGCTGCTTCATACTAAGAGATTTTTCATCTTTGACAGCAAAATATGCATTGATAAGTTGGTCAGGGTCAAAATGTCTGTAAGAACCCCTTTCAAAATTATTGCACTGCAGAATGCAGGAGAAAAATGTGAAAGTAACAAAAATATGATATTCAATTAAAATTCAATAAGCAAACAATTCAGAATTTGCTATAAGAAGTCATTAATTTCTGTCGCGCTATTTTTTCCATACACTATACTATAGAAATTTTTTGGCGGTGGCGCTGCAAACATAGTGACCTACTTCTGCTGGGAAGCCATTGAAAACTGTAAACATTTGGACATTTTACAAAAAAAATGAATGCAATCAACGGGAATTTTTGGGAATAGTAAAACAAGGTAAAATTTTATATGCTTGGGTATTTCATGTCAAAACTTAAGGTTGCAAACTACTATTTGACCTATTTTCAATTTCATTGAGTAGGATGTTGCCTGCGTAAACAAATGCGAGCGCACTGACCCGGATCTGACGTAATTTGACAGAATAAGTAAAACTTTTCCAGGGCCGCCGGAAACAGGCGAACGCCGGAAATGAGGCAACCGGTGATATTTGCGTTCATTTATGTAAAATGGAGTAGGCAAGTACTTAAACGTCATTTGTTTATAAACCATATACCTGATTTTGTAGCTCGATATCATATTAACTAAATTTTACTTTGCCCAGTGTGGGAGAAATACGGTTAAAGCACTGTTAACAAATTTCATTAGAAATCGCGATTGAATTTGGATTTGTTTACCATACAAAAGCGCCACCTGTCGGTCAGACTTTTTATATAGCGATGTCTCTAGACGTTCGTCAGAGCAGTGTGACACTGATCAATGATAGAACGTCTAGATGATCTAGACTACTATGGTTGAAACACAAAATTATGTTGCTCGTTTAAGTCGTTACCAGTCATGTGCTCGTCTGCAGATGAGTGAAGAGTAAAAAGGGGAAATAATGCATGCCCAATTTAAAGTCTAAATACCGGTTACGGATAAGGTCGTAGTAAATGAATGTGAACGTTATTTTTTTTTCTTTTACAGAAGTAAAATAAAATCGGTGACCCTTAAACGTTGTGAAACAATAATTAATAATTAATTATAATAACCTATAAAACAAATGACAGTCTTTCTAAATCTCCATAAAGCGATATTAAAATATTTATTACTATATCTTGCGATATTTCTTATGCCTTTCTTTCGAGTACTGTTTATAGAACTTTGGTATAAACTCTCATCGTTTAGTTTCCTTTCTCAAAGAACAATGTTTTTCAGTAAAATGCAAATCTTACAATAAGTCTAATCATTTTATTACCCAACACCACAAGTATCACCACCACTTATAATAATAATAATAATAATAATTATTATTATTATTATTATTATTATTATTATTATTAATAATCAGTAGCAGAAGCAGCAAATGTATGACACATGCATAAAAGATGAAACATAAATATCTACTACGTGCCTAATAAGTGCAGACTCTTATTATTGAGAGCATGGAGCAAAATTAGTCTTTCTCATTAAACAAATATATAGATTTTTTTTGTCATACAATGTAAGAACAGTTCCTCATAAGCCTCTATTCAGAAAGCAAATTTTTAAAGAAAAAACTATAGTACGGTGCCAATAAAACAGTCCAGCTAAATGAACTGCTACTTACTTGTTTAATACTCCAGTTATTTTCTCTAATTACAGTAACAGTATGGCCAACATTAAAATATCGCAGTAACACAGCTCGTTCCTCAGCTCGCGATCTGCACGCGCTGTGATCTAGAGGAGAACGATGTCTGATATCACTTTATCATATAAAAGTGGAAACGTGAAAACTAATCAATACCTCTATTATGAATTTTCCGTTTACGGCCAAATTGAAAATGCTAACTGAAAAATTGCTTTAAGCAACTTAATGATGGACGTTCATTCTCAATGATCCTGAGTTCCTTCGGATGTCCACATCGAATATGCATGAACGAGTTTGTTGATCATGAAAGTATTATATCTTTTACAATTTAATATGTTAATCAACTTTTTTTCATTATATAGATTTTCCGCTAAAATCTCATCCGTTCTATTTAGACATAAGAATGATTTCATTTTCTTTGTGAGTTTAACAAAAAGAATCTGTCAATATGCGGTTTTTAGAAATGTTAAGAATACATAACATTTAAGTTGGAATTATCTGAAAAATTACTTACACCAACTTGAGATTTTGATGGCGACAACAAACTGTTTCAAAACTGTTTTGATGGCGATTTAGACATAATACTATAATATTCTTAACAAATGAGGTTATATGTTATACATTTCTGAAGATAAAGATGGCGACATTCAAAACAAACGCTAAATACGAAAATAAACAATATGATAAAATAAGTCAGAAAATATTTCAAAAAATATGTAGCAGACAAAAATACAAACTAAAAATATAAAAATAAACACACGTTCAGTTAACTTTTTCCAATATTCCGCCTTCTTTGTAAATTTTTAAAAACTAAAAGTTGTATTTACCTTTAAATTTTGTGAAATCCTTCAAAAACGTTTTTCTTTCATTTTAAAATGTGGGTATAAATCTTTAATTGAAGACATGTAATTCAATACCCAAATCTTTATGTGTTTTCACTTAGTTTGTCGCGTCTTTAGGAAGCAATGAAAAAATGACATTTATATTGTATTATTCACTTTTCGTTAATTGATTATGTTGACTTATTTGAAATTGACCAAACCACAAACCGATGTTCTCATTTTCTCTCTACTATTTGAATGTATGGATTTCTGAATGTGGCTATTCTCGATAGACATGTATTTTCAAATTACGTTGGCTCCCCAACCTTTAAAAGTGAAATCATGGTAATGCTTAACAAACTACTGTGCCCAAGGTGATAAAGCTGAGCATGGAAACCAGTCTCAAATCTCAAGCATCTGATTGGCTGAAATGGCGACCAGTCGCGATTTCAGCCAATCAGATCCTTGAGATTTGAGACTGGTTTCCAATCTCAGTTTTATATCCTTCAGCCATGGTAATCCCGATCTCAGACAAATAAAATAAATTGTTTAACAGTTTTTAAAAAACAAATAATTTATGAAAAAATATGAAATCTTCCGATGGATTAAAACACACACACAGAAGACTTCAATGGTAGACCAAGACTTAATATCATTTCTTAAATTTCACTACACTGTAACAGTTTTGTGGCAGTATGAAGCAAGCTGGATCAAAAATCAGGAAACATATCTGGTTAACTAGTGGACGTTACATAATTACAAATCCTCAAAACGACATTTAAAATGACAGTTCATCATCTTGAGGCTGAGAAAGTTATTAAATATTTAAACGAGCATTACTTTGTAATTGAAAAATGAAGAGGCATTTTTTATTGCTCCATCATGTTTCCAATCATGAAATTATCGGGAAATTAGTTATTGTTTTAAGTTTAAACTTTTAACAGATTGGATTTGATTTTTGCACACAAGTAGCGCGTGTGTTGTGTACTGTGTATTAATCCTTGGAAATATATATTTATTTTCTACGAATAATCAGTTACGGGCGGACAGTTATTTAGCCAGAATGGTCCAACATTGACCCTAACATTGCTATTGTCCTTTTTACAATAATCTAAATGAAATACACGTATCAGGAGAAGCCACATTCATATAATGGAGAGATTTCAAAAATATTACTAGTCGCTAAACCCGTGATACCACGTGTGTTACCATCTCGGAACTGGCACTGATTCACTGATGAAACATATTTGCCAATTTGCCACTGAAGGTGGCGTAAACCGCCCCAAGCTTTAACAACCTCACGCAAATATCAAACATCCTCATCCGCATAGTGCAGGCTGGTGCACCCATAGAATCTGGTTTAAACGCTCAGCGGCAAATTGGCGGTTACTTATTTCTTAATTGCTTGCGACGTCCCTTTTGAAATTTAGCATAGTATAAATCCATGCTAACTTTTCCACTATATATATTTGGCTGTGTGGGAAGTTTTCTTTATGTGGCTATTCCTGATATGGCATATTTCACTTTTTCTATTTCGCTTTTGTTTATGATGCATATATATACTGAACCAAAAAAGAAACTTTCGCACACGGCGGTCACACACGCTACTGATTGTTAACTTTAGAAGCGACCCTACCTTATTTTAATTTAAAATTCAACAATCAATCTGATCCTTTCCTCCAAAATGACGATTTTAAAAGAACCACAATACATTATTTTACAAAAATATAAGCTTTCAGCCAAAAGGATTGAAACTGTACTAACCTATCTACAATCAAACTTGGCGAACGTTTCTTTTTTGGTTCAGTATAGTATGCATTTTCTCATTCATTTTGGTAGTGTGTTAAATGTAATGTCTGTCCTTGTATTACAAGTCTTTATACGGAATCGACCCTACGATTTCGACGCGCGAAGCGCGCCGAAATCGTGTCGATTCCGATTACGGTATTGCGCATGAGCAAAACGCTATACCAAGGAACTTTGAGACCTTGTCTTCCGGTTTGCAAAATCTGACTAGACAATATGGGGCGCGTCACGGGAAAAAGTACATTCGGACAGTTGACGTTAATCATTGAAATGACGTCATTAAGTCGAACAGACGACATCAATTATTATGCATTTCGCGTTAAACATATAATTTTATTGTCAAAATGTGTAAGAGAAGCACAGTCTAGTTATGAGAAACTAAGGAGAGTTGTAAGTTCTTTCTATATATAGTAACAATTAAAATGTCACAAAATATGACCGAAGGTACCTTTTCCCGTGGCGCGCCCCAATATGACTTTCATCCAGATTGCTTGCTTCCGGATTTTAAAACTGAAAAGCCGCCATTTTTTGTTTCTCGATTCAGTAAGAAAATGGTCTCCTTCCTTAGATGGATAATGAACGTAGACTCGAAGTGACCTCATCTATCAAGTTAAAGATGATCCGGTACCAAATTGAGAACCCTACCCGTAGTGGATATTGACAGCAGACCTTTCGCGTAGTTGCTGTCTTACGGTAATTATTTTGTATTTGTCTTATTTCTATCTGATTAAATTTGAATGGCTTTATAGGAATTTCAAGTTTTACTTATGATGAAATTTGAAACAATTACTATGTTGCCACCATTCTGTCAATTTCAAGTTACCTGGTTTCCATTTTGTTGATTTTTTTTAATTTTCAAAGGTTGAGAAAATAAACGCCAGATTTTGTCTTAAAACATTGGAAACTTTCAATTGTTAAGTAAATTCAGCAGACAGCGAGTTACCCAAAATTGCAAGAATGTACTAGTGCTATTTTGCGATACAGAAAAGTTTCAATACATCAATGCAAATGGTAAAAGTGGAAACTTTATTTGCAGCCAGTAGTATATTATGGAAGCATATTTGTGCCACAACTTAACCACATAAAATAACGTGAAAATAATGGAGGATTTCGCAAAGAAAAGTGTTTTTTTCACGAAAACATCCATATTTTCACGATTAAAAAAAGTTATGTTAACACGAATTTATTTCTGTTAGTACTCTAAACTGCCACAACATAAAGATAAAGTTTTCATGTAAATAATGGAGGATTTCACGAAAACACATAACTTTTCACGAAACCTTAAAAATTTCACGAAAGATATTTTTGCATGAAAATAATGGAAGATTTCACGAAAAACAGATAACTTTTCATGAAAGCGTAACAATATCACGAAAAATGCCAGTTATCTAAAAATTATGGAAGCATATTTGTGCCACAACTTAACCACATAAAATAACGTGAAAATTATGGATGTTTTCGCGAAAATAAAGTTATCTGTTTTCGAGAAAAAAAATCTGCTTTCGTGAAATCCTCCATTATTTTCAAGGATACTATTTCTTTATATTGAGGCAATTTAGAGCATTATCAGGAATAAATTCGTGTTAATTTCTTTCGTGTGTAATTTATCTGTTTTCGCGAAAAAAACACCTTTTTTGCGAAACCCTCCATTATTTTCACGTTAATTTATATGGTTAAGTTGTGGCGCAAATATGCTTCCATAAGTATACATTATATAGTTATTTGGTTTCTTGACAGGGAATGTGAGGATACATTGCCGGTCTAGGTATCATATTACCCGAGCCGCAGGCGAGGGATAATATGACACCCAGACAGGCAATATATTCTCACATACCCTTTCAAGGAACCAAATAATTGTTTTATTATACTGCAAAGACTTTTTCAGACAAAAATAATTAGAAAACATCGATTTTTTCATTTATTTCGCTTATTTAATGCCGAACGGCTTAATTCCCTTCTGAGAACCTCAATAATTACATGTCTGACGTCATTAATTTACCTGTATGACGTCACTTCTATAGAAATTGAATGGACTATCGGTTTGATATTTATTTACCAAATTTGAGAATAATCTGATCGTTTTCAACGTTAAAAACATAACACAAATATTTTCTGTAACAATTTCAATAATCCCTAAGCATACCGCTTTATAATTTACAAGATCGGTTTCAAATTATGCATTTTTACGGGAATTCAAAACAAAATGGCGGACGACAACAAAAGGTGGGAGGCCGGAGAGGGAAATTAAGGCACGTGCGTTCATATCTACGGCCGATCCGTAAATACGGATATACATCAACGGCAAATTATCCAATCAAATTTAAGCAAATTTCTTTGCAGTATAATAAAATAATATATGAATACAGAATTTTATATCTAATGCTTCCAAAGCACCATATCCATAAACTGTAATATAAAATAAAACATTACAACAGAATGAAATTAGTTTTTAGTTATATTCATTTGCTATAATCCTGACATTAAAAACGTTAAGAAGATACCAACAGAATGTTAATGAGCAGCCATTGTTCTCTGTAGTTTCAGTTTTCAGTTGTCGATTCCGAGAGGGCAGTGCCTTAGTTCATATTAAAACTCTTTTGTTCTGAAGAAATCTTCCTCCTGATATGGTACTCTGATTTCCTGAGAAATTCTTACAATGCCTTTCCATACCTTCACTTCTTTTACAAACGTGGAGCATGATCGACTGTGTGGTTCGTTTAAAACATGTTTTTATAAATGGAATTCATCAGGGAAAGTGTTAGGCTGGTACAGCCCAGAACCTGGTTTCTCCATCCAACTTCCCCTTGTATCAAATGCATTCTTTAGTTATTAGTTTGTGGTTTCTATTACATTATTGTATTTAAATCGTCTTATTTGTATGTTTTTTTGTAATGCGCTATCTATTTTAACTTTTTTGTTGAAAGTTGAGTTATCATAAATTATTATGGTATGGTTGTGTTAACTGTTGGTGGTTTCATATTTGAAATTGATTCTGTTATAAACATATTCTTTCGCTTCTTCTCTAGTTTTTGGCTGCTTGGGGAGGCTGCTTTTTCAGTTGCGGCAATTCCTGATGTGCATATTTTTTCATATATGCGTATTTCGTAATTCTTTTCAATATAATTTAATTATTTAATAACTAGCAAGTTCAATAGTTACATTCAATAAAAGCAGTAGCAAAATGAAAATAATTATATAGATTCTTTCGGCGCCTTAAGTTTACGTAATTTAATTAAAATGGATCTTCTTTATCTGAAATTTCAGTTTTTGTCGTCATTGTAATAGTAATAATATTTGTAGGATCGCCTGACAACATGCACACAGTATCTGCAGAACTAATAATTCAGAGGACCGCATGTTCACTTGAAGGTGGAATTTCAACGACAGAAGGTCGTGATTCAAGTAAAGAGGAAATAAGAGCAATGCCTAATAACACGATCAATTAAAAAAGACGCCACAAACAATTAATGAAAATGGGAATCTGAGGGGCTACAAACGATATAATACAGCGCTCTGCATGCTTGGTGTTTACTCCATCTACAGTGGATAAGTATGATTACCCTGTTTGCTTACACAACTGTGACAGGAGTTTAAGAGTTTATAAAGGTTTATAGGGAATTGTTTAAAAGAACCTAAAAGCTCGATCTGTTTCTTGTATTCATGTCATCGTGTTCTTGCTGATTTGACTCGCGGGGCTATGGTTTCGATAAGGTCATTAAATATCCACCTTTTTGCTTGGCAATGCTTTTAGCTCTATGTCTGTGTGCTTTTGCATGCAACTTTGCGAGTTGTTGGGTGGGTTAGAGCTAATTCACCAATATAAACTGTACGTGTTTTTTTTTAACATGAGAACCTGAGCCCAAGATCATTAAACTAAATCTGGAGATCAGTCTCAAATCTCAAACATCTGATTGGCTGAAATGGCGACAAGTCGCTATTTCAGCCAATCAGATCCTTGAGATTTGAGACTGATCTCAAAACTTAGTTTTATGATCTTGGGCCCTGTTTTTTTTTTTAAAGAATGAGGTTGGTGCACCGTAAAACCTGGTTTAACATTGTTTTGCCACTGACCGTTCCAAGGTTGTACCGCTCATGCTCTCATTTTTGTTTGTTGTTGTTGTTGTTGTTTTAATTGAATATTTTATAATTCTATGCTCTCTTTTTCACTCTACGTTTTGGTTGCGTGGGGAGAATGTGATTTGTGGATGTGGCAATTCCTGATATGCAAATTGCATTTGTATTTTTTATGAAATGTGGGTATCAGTGATAAAACTTGCAACACGATTTTCGTAATTTGTGGTACCGATACACCCGTTTTAAATTATTTTTGCTACGCAAAGATTGCATTCATTTAAATCTTTAACACTGTTTCAAGCTCAAAACGTTTTTAATAATAAAGCTTGACTTTATAACAGAGGTTTTTGCAGATATATAACCTTAAATCAATGCAGACGGCTGCAACCTCCATTTTACGGAAAGTCTTATTGCACATTCCGACACAGATGCTGTTTTTAAAGTTAATTTTGCCTTACAGTATAGACACCTTTCTGAACTCTACAAGTTTAACCCATGTACTAGATGTGACAACAGCTGAGCGGTATAAAAGAAGGGAGGTAAAGCCTTATTGTTTTCTTCCAAAATTCAAATAATAAATTCAAATGAAAGTGGAAAACAACATAATGATTTCGAAAATATTTATACTACGCGCTTTAGTCTTCGTCAGATATGAAACTGAAATAAACAAAATACGTACTTAAACATGTTTCGAAATTCAAAAATTCCCTATAAGCCTCATTGCAGGAACTTATGAATCTCTTTCCCCGTTACCCAATCTTTTAAAGTCGTTAAGCAATGCTTTCAAATGCAGAGAACTCGCACACCAGACATACAGTACGGAGCATACCTGTTGTTATCACTACTTGTATTGTTTCTCACATTGCAGCGTTTTTTTTTCAACTGTGACTTACTGCATTCGATTCGTTAACCTGCCGCCCCCGGTGGCGCCGTTTTTACTGAAGATACTATACATATTTTACGACCAATAAATTTTCGTTAAGGCAGAAAATCGCATATGTTAAGCTAATTGAAACAAAATAAATGAGAGTTATGATGATAGTGTAAATCTGCATATGTTTTATTATTTTGTTTATGATTATTCAAAATAAAACACTAGTTTGAAACTGTCATAAGAAACTCATTAATACTAAAATCATCAATAATTTTTACCCATAACATTTGTTTAAAATTAGTTTGAACCGGGTACAAGAACGTTGAAGCAAGTGTTACACAGATTAG